>ML806754.1:52643-82067 GCA_009831015.1 Picea engelmannii
ATGTAGGCCCTGAAGATAATTAAAGAAAAGAATTACAAAATAAGAAAGTGTCAGGTCGTCCCTAATGTTAAAAGGAAGTGACATAAATGGTATAAATAAACATCATTATACATTCATTTGATACAAGTCGAATTTCAGAGGAATAAGAAGTAAAAGAAGGCCGGATTTCAAGGGAGGATGAAGTCTTTTGGTGATGTGTTCTAAGGTATGTTAATTTCAAGTCATCTTACCATTTTTTCTATACCTTTTTTTATAGAATGATTCATATGGTGAAATAACTATGGTATTGAGAAGACATATCAAGGTACCTCTGGTAAAAATTTCATCTCTTGATTCGCTATAATTATGGATATACACTCTGTGGAATATAGGGTTTGTGACCAGTCCTGAAGCTAGTCAATAAACAGGTGTTCCTGGTAAAACAGTCATAACTTCTTCATATAGAATCCAAATGAAGTGGTATAGCTTCCATTGGAAAGAGTGTGGAATGTAGTTTCTTTTGTGGGATTTTTAAAATCAGATGTTAAATATTGAGTGTGGGGCATGTTGTACAAGTTGGGCCTTTTGAATAGACCAGAATTGAATAAAGTATACCATTCTTTCTATAACCTCTTTTTGGGGAGGATTCAAGGAGTGAAAATTGGAGGAGTTTCAGAGAATACATTGAGTAATATTATCTACAGGATCAGAGTACTCCAAGAATTGAAGAATTGCAGAAATTGAAGAAGTCTCAGGAAGCATTATCAGGTTCTATGTGATGATTGGTTGATGGTGATGATTTAATGTAAAGTTTTATTATCTCTCATATATTCTTGGGAGGAAGGAAGGGGAAAGGATGGAGAGTCCAACTCTCTCTTGATATTGGAGGATTGTATAATCCTCTTGGAGGTTTATCCCTCCCTCTACATTTGGAAGTTGTAGCTACCTTTGGAAGTCATTACTTCCCTTGAACAAAAACTAATGATTATTTCTCATATATTGTGCATGGTGTATTATGGTGTATTGGTGTAACTCTTATACTATTGTTCATTTCTCATTGGATATAATTGAATGGTTTAAGTATAATTTGAAAAAGGTTTTTAAATTGTACTTGATACTGATTCACCCCCCTCTCAGTATCAATAGTAATTTTATCCCACAGAAAGAACATGAATAGGAAGATGATCTTAAGGATTAAAATCATATTGGTTCAGATGTCTAGATCAGATAATGTTACCAGCTATTTCATGAGGATCACATAGGTGCATGATCAACTTGTAGACATAGGGGAGAAAACATAGGACGCGGAGCTCATGAACGTGGAATTGAATGGTATTCCCAAGTCATGGGAACCATTTTTCAAAGGAGTTTGTGCTCGGGAAAATATCCCAGATTGGCAGAGACTTTGGGATGATTTCATCCAAGAATAGACTCGGGAGGACTCTAAGAGCAGCAAGAAGGAAGATGAAGAGGAAGAGAAATGGGCCCTTGTCAGTAAGACAAAGAGGGGAAAATGAAAGGGTTCCAACAAGAAGGGTAACGGTGAGGAGTCGACCTCACATCCAGGAAAGAAGGACTTGAGTAAAATCAAGTGCTTCATGTGTCACAAGTTTGGGCATTATGCTTCACAGTGTCCGGAGAAGAAGAGGAAAGAGAAGATGTAAACAACAGCAGCTGCAAAGGCGCATCTAGATGAGTTTGCAACAAAGTTTGCGAAGGAATTCTCAATGTTCACATGCCTCTCTACTGGCACCTACTCAAGGAGTGTGTGGTACTTTGACATTGGTGCTTCTCGTCAATGACAGAGAGACATCAGTTGTTCACCAGTTCTCGGCACCAGAGTTTGAAATTCAATTTTTAAAAGAGTTTGAACTTCAAACTCTTTTACTTATACTTTACCAAAAAAATCGCCAAGACTTTACAAGGATTTATAATTCAGTGAAAGATTCGCCAAGATTTTACAAGAATTTATAATTCAATGCAAGATTCACCAAAATTTTACAAGATTATATAATTGACTAAAAGATTCGCCAAAACATTATATATACATATTATATTATTGATAAAATAGCCTTGAATTTTTCCTATGTATCATGGGGATTCGCCCATTTATTATAAATATAAATTTAGGGGCGGGTTATTAAAACCACCCATGTACATGGATCTTTGGTTATCATTTATGTTTTTTTTTTAAAGGGCATAACTTTCACATCTGAAGTCCATTTTTAGTGTCTTTTTTCTAAACATCCTATTTTTTTTGAAATATTTCCATCCATACCATCAATTTCGGCCTTTAAATCCATAATCTTTGCATATTTTAATATGGATTCTCTCAGTGATATTTTGCTTACTATTACCAACTACTTCTAATGGAAATACCATATGGAGGATTTACGAAGAAGTAAAGGATTGTATTGAATTACCTTGGAAAAATAACAAGAACCCATTGATGATGAAAAGAAAGTCAAATGGGAAGATAAGAATGATGAAGCACGTGGAATAATCGAAATATCCATCTCTCCTTATTTAAGGTTTCACCTTCAAGGAATTAATGCCCCAATGAATCTTGGGAAATTATTCAAGTTGTGTTTGGTAAACACAATATTATTTGATCCCACCAGTTAGTAAATAAATTAATGAATTTAAGTCCCAATGATTTTTATTACATCAGAGATTATTTATCTAAGTTCAAAAAACTAAGACTTTTATGTATAGATTGAAAAATAGATATGAAGGAAGATCGATGCATATATGTTATTCTTGCTAAGCTTGGCAATGCATATTCTATTTTTGTATATACCTTTTATGCCGCCATAGAATATCTAGGGAGTTCCTATAAAGAACCCTCTCTTGAGTCCTTTTGTGATGCTCTAATTCAAGAGTAAGATAAGTTTTTTCAACTTGGATCGATCAACACAGTAGGTACATCCAACAAAGCCTTAGTGGCCCAACAGAAAGATAGATCCAAGAATCCAACGAATCAACATCCTCACCACAACAACAAGAAAAACAAGGGTACCAAACCCTCTCATCCATATTCTACTCCTAATGGTGACAAAGGACAAAAATCCAAAAGTAAGAAGACAAACATAAATTGCAACATTTGTGGGAAAGATGGTCATGTGGAGTCTAAATGTTTTAAAAAGATGGAATCCTTAGAAGAAACAATGAAGAAGTAGAATATCAATATTGATTCTTCTTTTTCTTCTTCTTCTTCTCATGGACATGCACTTTCGTCTTCTGGTTTCTCCTTCAATGCAACTTCTACTTGTTCTTTGATGAGTGGCTTATTGATTATGGAGAATATTATCATATGGCTAAGGATAAAGACATATTTTCTGCTCTTAATGAATGTAACACCAAGAAAATGTTTGTTTGTGATGATAGATCTCTTAGTGTTGTAGGGTCTGAAACAATTCAAGTAAATAATGGCCATTTCAATGATGTATTATGTGTTCCAATTCTTTCCTGCAACCTTCTATTAGTGTATCAAATCACTCATTTAGGTGAAGGTAAAACCATAGAATTTTCACCTCACCAAGTTGTAATCAAGGATTTAAAATATCCTAAGCATTTCCTAACAACTAGAATTGTTGATGATATTACTAGGTTGTACAAGTTTGAAAACTTTGGGTCATCATCTTTTCCATCAGTTTTTGTTTCTCATAGTGATAACTTGAGCAAACTTTGTCATGAGCGATTTGTCCATATAAACTATCACTCATTTCAACAACTATGTGATCAACATATGGTGACTAATCTTCCTCTAGTTTCTTGTAGAGATGGCGTTTGTGACACTTGTGTTCTTGGTAAACATCATTGGGAAAATTTTGACAAATGTGCCTCTTGGCACACCTTGGCCCCTTTGCAACTTGTTCACAACGATTTGTGTGGTCTGATTTCTTCTCCTTATTTCTTTGGGTGAAAGTATTTATTAACTTCTATTGATGACTTCTCTATACGCACTTGGGTTTACTTCTTAAAACTTAAGAGTGGAGTTTTTGACAACTTTTTGGCCTGTAAGGTTCTTATAGAGAAACGACTTGGACATCAATTTCAACAGTTAAGAATAAATAATGGGGAGAATATGAGAAAAAGAAATTAAAATTTATTTCACTGAATAGAGAATTCAAATGCAACATATTGTCCCATATACACCACAAAAAAATGGTGTTGTTGAGAGAAGGAATCACACATTAAAATAAATGGCTAATTGTATGATCCAATATAAGGCATCAAGTCTTCATTGTTGGGTGTGTTATCGCACAAGTTTTAGGTTGGGAAAATCCTAACCCAACCACCAATTGGTGATAACTTAGAGAGAACCTACCCCTTGTCACCTTAGGTAGGTGTTCCAGTCACTTTAGAGGTGAGGTAATCACCTCAAGGGGGGAATCTCGGTGACCCTAGGGGGAATTGATATGGAAAATGATAAGTATGAATGGATGTCCCTAGAGCTCAATTATAAATGGCAGGGAGATCTTGGAGAGTCTTGGTGTTGGATGTATGGGATGACCCAAGTTCAACCTTAGTTCTCCAACAAAACCCTTTTCACCATGAGCCCTTCTGGTAAACCAAAAGGCTACATCGCGCACAGATTGCACAACGTAGTATCACCCGAGATGGTTTATGGGTGAATGCAGGATGAAGATGTCTATATTCATGGAAGGGATTGGGGATTTTCTTTTTACCACTGTTCTTCTATTTTAACACGCATTCTACCATAACCTTCATCAAATCTATCATTTTATCCATTCAACAACATTCATTATACTAGTGCGTGTTGTAAATAAACCCTAACAAATGCATTCATCTAACAATTCATTCATCATAAAGAATATAAAAAGGACACATCACACATAAAGACACCATTTTTACCATGGTTCACCCCCCTCGGATACATCCACAATGATCTTCTACTTTATTCATTCTTCATAAAAATAGTGTTGCACACATTACATCATATGGTTTAACAATAGTGCATGTGAGTCTGACTAGCGTCGCACCAAAATCCACAGTTTAAGACCTAACCTTCAGTTTTCTCCTATGAATCCCTAAGTCTCAGGGATATGGCCATGAACAAATGAGAAATCATATGCATACACAGTACACTAGTGTATGTGCCAACTCATCAACTACTTGTCTCAACCATGTACCCAACATGTACCTCAACCATATACCAAAGACATACAACAATATAACCATCAAATTTATCTAACAATTCAACACTCTATCCATAAACAAAATACCATAAACCCTTACATCAAACAATGTGCCACAACCTCACTGTTATGTAGCCTCAAGCTAAACCAACAACTTCAGCAACACATCACAACCAAAATACCAATACCCATATGCCAAATACCAACAATAAAATACCAACTATATCCCTCAACAAATATGATATATGCAGCAATATTGAACATACAATACCATCTCAATAGATAAACCCTAGCTCACAAAACATACCTCAAACAAGATGTGCCATATCCCTCATAAATAGGCCCCAGCCATGTTGTTGCAGCGATTTTTCTGCAACACTTTTTCTGCCGTGATTTTTCTACCGCACTTTTTCTACTATGATTTTTCTATCACAATTTTTCTGCCACAATTTTTCTGTCACGATTTTTCTGTCGCACTTTTTCTATCGCACTTTTTCTGTCACAGTTTTCCTACCGCACTTTTTTTGCCATGGTTTTCCTTCCACTTTTCCTGCTACACTTTTTCTGCCACACTTTTCCTACTGCACTTTTCTCTATCAATAATACCTGCCAAATAACCTTTCACAAAATAGATATTCAATAGGTTCAAGTGTGATTAAATGAGAGAGCATTGCCTCTTATTTATACTTTCATGTAGCATCCCACTTTCCTTATTTTAGGCAGTTGTCCATTAAAATTATTATTTAAATAATTTCTTTTGCAAACACTTTGACTACTTTGACCTTTTGGGGCTTCTAGATGACTCATGAGGGTTCTCCAACTTCACATGGCCATATCTCTCTAACCATGAGGAGCTATGTGACGTTCCACATACCACTGGAAATGGAATGACATGTACTATCAATGTAGAATAGTATTACCTACAAATATATCAAAACTCATACCATTATCCATCAAACAAACTTGGTTCCATTCCCCAAACCTTTGTGCTATCGGAATTTTCTACTGGATTTTCTTCAAGGGTTGACACCAATGACAACAAACCCAAATAATCAACACGTGTTTGGTTGCATGTTGTTCTCTTTCTCTTCTAACTACTGGTGGGGTAATGGGTGTTATTTCTCTACTAATTCTATTATTTTCTACGTGTACCCATCCATCGCCTGCACGATCTTCTGTAGCTTCTCTTCTTCACTAATTTCCCTTGCTAATGCACTCTCTATAATTGTCTGGAAGACTTCTTCAATTATTTCCTCCAATCTCTCTGCGTGACATTTTCCTTCTTCACGTTCTAGTCGTACCTATGTGAGAAATGTCTCCAGCACTTCCTTAGTTTCCATGGATGTTTCTAAATTTGTGGCATTTGTCCTTGCTCTAGATTGTACCTCGTATGACATTCTTATCTGCAATTTATATAGGGCCTTTTTTGGAATCTTGGATAGCACTAAGTCCAACTGTTCGACATCCTTCACGGTTCATTACACGGTATCTTCATCTTCTTGTAACATATTTTGACATATCTGGAATGTCTCAATCCCCATTGTTTTTTGTCTGTACTGTCTCCTTGTCTCCCTGAATTGGCACCTATTGTGTTGTGCTACTCTAATGTGTAACAATGAGTTGTAAGTTTTCCATAACTACTTCAACTTCCAATATCTTCACCATGAGTTCTTCTCTCTGATATTTTGCGACATAGATTGTTTCCTCTCCTCAGTCTTGTACCTTATCGGCTACTAACTATGCATCGTCTTCTGTGATTGTAAACTCAATGGGATTCTTTTGTTCCCTCATCTTATTCCTCTGTACTCCCATGTGCAAAGTTGATTTCCTTTTCTCTATCGGTGCAGGTTTTGTGAACTCCGGTGGACTTCCAGTCCTTATCTTCTTAATGGAGGTTCCATCTTTCTTTCAGGCTTCCCCATTGGTTCTTTTTGCGTTGTCAATTCTGAGTATTGAAGCTCTTGGCATTGTTTCCTTCCTCCTTGGTTTCTTTGATGTTATCGCAGTATCTTTAAAGTTTAGGTTTGATGTGCTCGAATTTTTTTCTAGTATTTGCAGTTGGGATACTATATTTTTGCGTTGTCGCAGCTTATGCCCGTTCCTTTCCCTTCATTCCTTTCTTCCATGCTACTGGCTCCTTCCATTGATCTGTCGATTCTGCAATTACCCACTGGAATTATTCCACTGTAATGCAATAATGCATCTTGATCCATGTCTTTTTTGGGTCCCTTCTTGCTTGCGTCCATGTGTTATGTCTAGATGCCTTGAAGTTGGCTATCCCCTCATGTTCCCTCACCACTTCAGGTGGGATTCTCCATGTATTTGAAATCGTCTCCCACATATCTTGGATATACATGCCAAAAATACTTGTGTTGGATTTATTTTGCTTGACATATGTGTTGTGTCACAGAGATTCATACCTTGTTGCGCCACATATTTCTATTCTTCCCAAAAATATGAAACACTTTGGTTTCTCCCATGCCTTTAGGGATATCAAAATTAACAACCAGGAGTAGTGGAACTCTATTCCATCATATTGCACATCCTTGCATTCTTCTAAGAAAATATTGATCATATACATCACCCAACTCAGAATTGTTCCTTGTGTGCACTGTGCAGCTAGTGCGACCACCCCTGCAAGTGCCTTCTCTTTGCGACATTTCCTCAATAGCTTGCAGGCCATCAACTTTTTCTTAAACCTAGTAGTTGGGTCATTAATGTTCTTCATGATCATCCCTTTGTTTCCTCTTTTTGTGACAATTTTTTCCTTTACCTCTTATGCAATGGATTTTTCCTTTGTTTTTTCATCGAGGTATTGTTCTGGATTTACCCCATCTGTTGGTAATCCTGTCAAATTGGAAATTAGTTTGACATCTATTGGGACATGACTGTCCATCCATAGGAATCCTCCATGTATGCAGGCCAAAATTTGTTTGACACATGCATTGATGTCTCTCCCCCTGTCGAAATGGGGAATTTCCAGTAAATTCATGATGTCGGAGTTGTAAAGTTTGGTTATCCATTTTTTGGGCTCCATAATTGGGATGCCTTTCGAGGTTCACCCCCTGCTCTCCATATACACTTCATGTGCAAGTTCTTAGAATTTTCGAGCTTCGGTTACATCATGATATGCATACCACAATTTGGGAACACATCCCAACATATCTTCTACAATGATGATGGTGTCTGGAATGAGAGGCACTGACAACTGAATATGTATTTATGTGTGCGTTGATGCCTTCTTCTTTGACAACCATATTGTTAATTTTTCAAGGGTTTCTTCCTCCTACACGTCATCATTCGTGGTTCGGTCATCCTCAACCTCTGGGTTTTCCTCTGCTGTAGCAATCTCAGACTTTATGTTTTTCGTTGTCATTGCCATCCTGTTCATATTCCGTGTGCATTGTTCCTAGGTTTTTTGTGCTAGGGTTTTCTTCTGTCCTAGGGTTCCAACCTTGTGTTGATTCACTGAATTATGTCGCTTCTTCTTGTGGGTTTTCTTCCTCAATCCACGTCGAGATAATGGATTTGGTCTTCATAGTGGGAATATCATCCACATCGACAACTCTGGTCGTTTCTTTGAGCAGTCTATTACTGCTACAGGTCCTTCACACGAACTTTCTTGTTTGTCCGAACTTTGGTGGCACCATCTTCTTGTCTTAAAACAAATCGAGTGTAGATCTTGGTTGGGTCCTTCACAAACTATCGGTTTTTCAAACTTTGTTTTCTCGGTCGCTCAGCCGCTCAAAAATCACAAGTGTTTTGTATTTTACCAACTTTTCCCTTTTTATAGACCATAACATTAATGCAGTGATGCATCCTTTCTTTTCCATTCTCTTGTTTTCCACTTTTCCGATCATTCTCCATCCCATCGTGCGGTGTTTAATTTTCTTGCACACAGTCTTATGAATTATGTTGCACCAATTTTCTATCTATTTTTCCCTAACATTCTGAACTATATGTCTATCACTTATTCTTATAACTACTTATTTTTGTCTTTTTCTTCATTTGTCTACTTTTATCTTCCTTTTTATTCTTTTAAGTCCTACTATTTATAATATGTACAATTCTACTTGCTACCCTTCAATTACTGAGGGTTAGTGGGTCGATTATTCCTATATAGTTTTAGTGGACTACCATTCACAAGTCCTTGGATTTCCTTTCCTACTAAGTATTACAGTTGTACAACACCTCCATTTGTGATAGACTTTATCTGATATGGCCCTATCCAATGCATTCTAAGATTCCCTAGGTGTTGCAAATACTTACTATCATAGAGGAGAACCAAAGCTACTTCCTTAACATTATTCTTCTTTATATGTATGTCATTCCATTATTTATCCTTTGCTTTATGTACCTCCTTATGGATGTAAATGTTTTGAACCTGCATAGAATAGATCTAGCTAAACAATAATACACACATTTGCAGAGAGAATTGTATAAGGAAGAAGAAGGAGAGAAAGAATGGAAGAATTCTCATTAACCATTGTGAATAATGAATAATTTACACATGATATACTCTGTATAACTCAATGAGTTCGAATTGAGGTGAACCAAGTCACCATAGTGGTGATCTAGAGTGATATGGACACACACCAGCAGTTACAGGAGTGAACTGCCACCTATTCTAGTCTCTCAGGTAGTTACAGGAGTGAACTTCCACCCAGTTGAGTTAACTAGTCAACTAGTCTTCAGTTAACTGACTGAACAGAGAGTAGTGAGGAGTTAAATGAGGGAATCAAGGCTAATGCACCACTCTAGTGATGATACCAAGGCAAGGTCGAATTATCATGGTGATGATCCCAATGCAACATTTAAACTCAACTCAACTAGTCAAACTGAAGTGTGAACTGAAAGAGAATATTCTCCAGGTGGAATATTCTCTCCTAAAATATAGGAGAATAGATAATGACTAATTATGACTAATAAACAAATAAAAACCTTAGGAAAATTAAATCCTAGGTGTGTGTGAAGTAACTCCAACACCCCCCCCCCTGAACATCACTATGGTGAAAATAAAGATTGGGTCCCGGCAACGAGGCCATGTTAGGTACCCAAGTACAAAAGATACACTAAAAATAAAGTGAGGAAAGAGGGAAAACCTCATGGGAAAAATCCCCCCTCAAGGTACAATATATGTAAAAAGAAGAACTACAGTTGCTAGGCAATTGTGTCCTTCACTCCAAGACGACCTTGCAGAGAATGGAATTTATGCTCAGTGAAGGTCTTGGTGAAAATGTATGACATCTATTCTGTTGAAGGATAGAACTGTAAGTCGATGATCCCCTCATGTACTAAGTCCTGGATGTAGTGCATGTGGATATCGATGTGCTTCGTCCACTGCCTCTGAACTGGATCTCTGCAGAACTTCAGAGTGCTCTAGTTGTCACACTAGATGACGATCGGCCGATGAAACTGAATGCCCAACTCATTGAGAAAATTGTGTAGCCACATACCCTGAATGGTTATGTTAACTACCCCTCTGTACTCTATCTCGGCTGAAGATAGAGAAATGGAAACTTGCTTCTTTCTCGACCAACAAATAGGCCCAAAACCAAGACTGAGTGAGTAACCAGATGTGGACTTGCGATCAATGTTATTGCCAACCTAGTCAGAATCAGTAAACCCAATGAGATCTAATGTAGAGTCTGTTTCATAATGAATCCCAAAGGTGATGGTGCCATGTACGTCGAAGGATATGCTTTGCAGCTTTCCAATGTAGCTCATGTGGCTCCTGTATGAACCTGGAAACTGCACCAACTTCATATGAGAGGTCTGGTATGGAGTGTGTAAATTACAACAAGCTCCCCACTAGTTGCTTGTACAATGTGCAGTCAACCAATGGAGTCTCCCTGCCATCCTCATGTTTGACTCCTAATAGGAAAGGAGTCGAAGCAGACTTGAAGTCTATCATGTGAAATCTCTCAAGGAGATCTTGTGCATACTTGGCTTGAGACAGTTTGATGCCTGATGCATCCTAACTGATATCAAGTCCAAGGAAGAAGTGTAGTGGACCCATGTCCATCTTCAAAAACCTGTCATGAAGAATCCTATTGACTGTAGCAATCGCTGAAGTCGAGCAACCAATGATCAGCAAATCATCAACATACAGAACTAAAATTAGAAGTGAATCAACCATCCTGAGCATGTATACATTTGGGTCTGATTTACAATGTACAAAGTTCTGTAACAATAGGTAGGAGTCCATCTTGGCATACCATGCCCTTGAAGCCTGCTTGAGGCCATAAAGTGACTTCTTCATTCAACAGACCAAATATGAGTCCTTCATAAATCCCTGGGGCTGCTCCATGTACATCTCCTCAAAGAGATCACTGTGAAGAAATGCATTCTTCACGTCCATCTGATGAACTTCCCATCCCTTGGCTACCGCAATGGCAAGGGCCAATCGAATGGAATCCATATTTTCTACTGGAGAGAAGGTCTCATCATAGTCAATACCATGAACCTATTGAAAGCCTTTGGAGACAATCCTAGCTTTGTATCTACTGATTTGTCCATCCACTACGCTCTTGGTCCTATAGACCCATATGCATCTGACAAGTTTCCTTCCAGAAGGAAGGGGAACTAGATCCCAAGTCTGGTTCTCGAGGAGGGAGTTGTACTCCTCCTGCATGGCAGATTCCCAAAATGGATTTCCAGCAGCCTCGCCATAAGACAGTGGATCTGAAGACTGAACCAAGAAAATATGCCTGGAGGGCAATGGTTCAGTGGCAGTGAGTGCAACAGGAGGCTCCTCGAAATCAGATCGATTCCTCCTAGTATTGGTTGGATCACCGATGAGATCCCCTGCATCCTGAAGAGTAGTCTATGCCCACTTGGGCCTCTTCTTTGGCTCTACAACTTCATATGGATTCTCTGACTTTGCATCTGACTGTACTGAATATGAATCTGAATCAAAATCATAACTCTCGTCTGAAGAAGAGTCGGCATGTGCATGCTCATCATTTCAAACAGGTGGAAGAGTGAAGGTGTCTGCATGCAGATGTAGAGGTACATGCGAGACACTTTCCTCGAATTGGACACTATGCTCAATGATGATCCGGTCCAAGGAAAGATCAATAAACTGATATCCCTTCACACCATCAGGGTATCCAACAAAAATTTGCTCAGTGCTCTATGGATCAAGTACCTTCCTCTTTTCAGAGGGAATCCTGGCCCATGCACGTGAACCAAAAATACAAAAGTGGGTCACTTCCGGTTTGAGTCTGCTCCAAGCCTCGTAGGGGGTCTTATCCTTGACAGATCTATGGGGAGATTTGTTTTGGATGTATGTTGCACAGTTAAGTGCTTCGGCCCATAGTTTATGTGGTAGTGACTTTGCATGCAACATGCAAGATGCCATCTCCTTTAGAGATCGGTTTTTCCACTCAGCAACTTCGTTTTACTACGGAGTGTAGGGAACTGTATGCTGCAACTAAAGCCCTGCCTCATGGAAAATATTGTGGATCTCATGATTCACATACTCTCCCCCGTTATCAGTTCGGAGGACTTTGATCTTCTTTCTGGACTGTGTCTCAACCAAAGCTTTGAAATCTTTGAGGTGTTGAAAGACCTCGAATTTTTTCCTGAAAAAGTAGATCCATGTAAAACGTGATAAATCGTCAACAAAAATGAGAACAAACCTCACTTTGTTGATCGATGGATGTGGAAAAGGAACCATAAGGTCATTGTGGATCATATCCAAAGGTGCGGAAGCTCGCTGAGACTTTCCTTTGTCGAATTTCTCTTGAGGGTGTTTTCCGAGAACACATCCCTCACATACTCCCTTGGAGAAATGGATGTCTAGTAGACCATCAACTAATATGTTCTTGCTAATGTGTTGCATGTATCTAAAATTCAAATGTCCAAATCTTTTGTGCCATATCCTACTACTTTCATCAGCATGAGTAAGCAGTAAAGCAGAATTGGGTTCAATGAATTCAGAAAATGTATACAATCTAGACTGATGATTTACCTCACCGGTAGAAACCCTGGAGTTGGTTTGCATGTCATAGATGTACACAACATTTGGTGTGAATATGACTTTCTTTATAGTGCCAGAAATCGTCATCTGATACATAGAGAGAAGGTTGACAGAAATCTTAGGAACATGCAACACATTCTCGAAGCTTTCGTTGGTGAGTGAAATCCTTCCTTTGTCGGTGACTTCGACAGAAGAGTTGCCCCCTATAAGAATAGGAGGACCTTTTCATGCATCCAACGATGAATATACTTCTTCTAAGGCAGGCATGTGATGTGATTCTCCTGAATTTACAATCCAAGCATCGGGAGAGGAGTTGATGGAAATCAACGCATGGCTAGAATTGGCTTTCTTGGAATTCAGATCTTTTGGCTTCTTCTTATTTGAACCCTCAGGGATGCGATCTCCAAGGTTGTTTTTCTGAAGTATCTGAGACATCAAATCTATTTGTTTTTTCATGCATGTGGATTTCGAATGGAATCCTTTGTGACAGTATGTGCATTTCTCTCATTTTCCTCCCTTTTCTCCTTTGGATCCGGAGGCATCAGTGAAGGGTTTTGTGTACCCTTCCTTCTTCATATCTACATGATATTTCCGCTTATATTTATCTTTAGATTTATAATATTTGTGGATGCCATCATGCACAGTGAGTGCATGTGCCCTTGGGCCTTTGATTGCGCCCATGTTGATGATTTTGGTTTTCTCTTGTGTCAAGGATTCAATAAAGTCCTCAAGAGAACGCATCTTCCAGGTGGCTCCAGAGGCGAATCTGACAGTATGGAATGTAGATACGAATACTGAGAATTCAGGACCAAGATTGGAGAGAATGGTGAGAACCATTTGTTTCTTCTCCTTTGATTTATCAACCCCGCAAGCTTTGAGTTGCGACAGTAAATACTTGAATTTTGTAAAGAAATCTTGGATATTCTCAAAGCTTTTTGGATCCAATGTGAGCAGCTCCACCTCCAGCATGTGTCCCCTCATCTCATCTTGTTTTCCAAAGAGCCCTTCCAAGATGGTCCAGGCTTCATTAGGAGTCTTACAGGAAGATATATGAAAAAGGAGATCGGGAGAAATAAGACTGCAAATTATTCCGAGTGCCTCATCCATGCGATTTAAGTACTTGGATTTTTCTATGGATGATGTCAGATATATATATTTATTCATGGTTAACCTATACAACCCTTCGGATCATAGATGTATGGCTATTTTCTCCTTCCATGCAAAATAGTTGTAAGGTATAAGAATGAATTCTTTTTGGAATTCCATCTTTCCGATGTCTTCAATCTTTTGTACCTGCAAAACATTTTGGTGTAGATTTTGCTTAGCAGTCTGTCAGCTCTGATACCATGTAAATGTGTTGAACCTTCATAGAATATATCTATCTAAACAATAATACACACATTTTTAGAGAGAATTGTAGAAGGAAGAAGAAGGAGAGAAAGAATGGAAGAATTATCATTAACCATTGTGAATAATGAATCATTTACACATGATATACTCTGTATAAATCAATGAGTTTGAATTGAGGTGAACCAAGTCGCCATAGTGGTGGTATAGAGTGATCTGGACACACACCAGCAGTTACGGGAGTGAACTGCTACCTATTCTAGTCTCTCAGGCAGTTACGGGAGTGAACTGCCACCTAGTTGAGTTAACTAGTCAACTAATCTTCAGTTAACTGACTGAACAGAGAGTAGTGAGGAGTTAACTGAGGGAATCAAGGCTAATGTTCCACTCTGGTGTTGATACCAAGGCAAGTTCGAATTATCATGGTGATGATCCCAATGTTGCATGGTGATGATCCCAATGCAACATCTAAACTCAACTCAACTAGTCAAACTGAAGTGTGAACTGAAAGAGAATATTATCCAGGTGGAATATTCTCTCCTAAAATATATGAGACTGGATAATGACTAATTATGACTAATAAACAAATAAAAACCTTAGGAAAAATAAATCTTAGGTGTGTGTGAAGTAACTCCAACAATGGAAATCTTCTATGATTGTATCCTCTTCTAATTTCATCAGTTGAGGGTGTTGCGCACGTTTCTATCATATTTGTAATTGTTGTTATGTGTAGACTTGGTATCAAATAATATAAGGGAACTACTGCTTCATGTACATACACCAATATAAAGGGTGTATTCCATGTTAAATTCTTTCATGTGATTTTGTAATCCCATAGTACTATTGGTACCTTGAAATCCTAGTCATCCCTATTTACAATGCAAATCTTTGTCAAGTCATTCTCCAAAATCTTGTTAAAGGATTCCACTTTCCTGTTAGCTTGAGGGTTGTAAGGAGTGCTCTTCTGATGATGTATCTTAAACTCTTCAAGCATTTCTTCGATTGTACTGTTAATAAAGTGAGTCCCCCGATCACTCATTATTATTCTTGGACATCCAAACCTTGTCACTACTTGTTCAAATAAAAAGTTTGAAGCAGTCTCTATGCTGCAATCCTTTACTGGTGTTGCCTCAATGCATCTGGTCAAGTATTCTATCATTGTAATAATATATTAAGCTTCTGATCTTATGGATGGTGGATTAATTGGACCTAAAGATTATGGTTCCCACTTATCAAATACTTTCAAAGTAACCTGAGGTCTCAAGGAAATCTCATCCCTCTTGGATGGTTTCCAAACTATTTGACAACCATCACACTTCTGAAATTATTCCATTGAATCCTTGTGAGTTGTTTTCCACCATAATCATGTGTGCAATACCTTATGTGTGGTAGATTTTCCTATGTAGTCTCCTCCAACAATCCCTTCATGTGCCTCTGCTAAAATGATAGGAAATTCATGCTCCATCACACATCTCCTTAAGATGTTATCTGCTCCCAATTTGTATAAATGACCTATAATCAACTGATAATTTACATCTCTAACCACCCATTTTTTTTTTTGCGCAATAGTAAATTATCTTGGTGCAAATCATGTACTCAAAAATTCAATAATGTCAGCAAAATAATCATCAACTATTTGTACTGAAAACAATTGTGCATCTGGAACTTTCTCTTCCAAGTTACCAGGTTCTTCTCCATTAGTTATCTTGGATAAGCGATATGTTCCTACATTCAATCTTACAGGCTTCATCACAAATTCAAATTCAAATTATTGAAACATAAGTAGCCATTTTCATATCCTTACCCCAACACTAGATTATTTTCTAAGTATCTCAAAGCAGAATGATCTGTAAACATATTGAAATGTTTCCCTAACAAGTAATATTTTTATTTCCACAAAGCATACACCATATCCAATCCTTCTCTTTTTGTAGTGTTATAGTTCTGTTCGGAATATGATATATTTTTGCTTGCAAATGCAATAGGGTGATCTATGTCACCTTATCCTGATTGGGTTAATATTGCTCCCAATGTTATTCCAGATGCATCCACATGCACATGAAATTATTTTGCCCAATCCAAAAATAATAAAATTGGCGCAATAACCATATTATCCTTCAAAATATCCAAACTCTATTGGCATTCATCATTTTACTGATACTTAATGTCCTTCTTCAACAACTTCTTCATTGGCGCAGTAATTTGTGCATATCCTATTATCAACTTCTTGTAATACCTTGTATGTCTAAGTGTATTCTTCAACTAGCACACTGACTTTGGTGGTGATAAGTTAACTATGACAACAATTTTAGTAGGATCAACCAACATACCTTGTTTACAAACCACATGTCCTAACAAAAACCCAAAAGGTGCACTGAAAACACATTTTTTAATATTTAATGATATATGACATTGTCTGCATCTTTCCAACATCAGCCTTAATACTTTAACATGATCCTTCAAAAAACTGAACATTGTCTAATCATCCAAGTACACCTCCAAAAACTTATGAATGAAGTCATTAAAAGCTGCTAGTACTACACTTTAAAAAATGGTTGGTACATTCTTCAATCCAAATGGCATAACTTTGTACTGAAATGATCCCCATTATGTCACAAATATTGTCTTGTTTCAATCTTCTGGTGCAATCCTTATCCGATTATAGCCTCAAAACCCATCTATGAATGAATAAGCTTCTTGAGCACCTACATTCTCCAAAACTTCATATGTAAATGGGGTAGGAAAAGGATCATGTAGGAAAGCATCATTCCGTTTTTTCAAATATACATAGATATCAATTCCCCCTTGATTATTCTCTTGCACCACCATAGGGATGATCCATTTTGATTCTTCCACGGGCTCTATAACACTTGCTTCTAACATCTTGTCAATTTCTTCCTTTACTTTCTCCTTGTATATTGGGTTCATCCTATAAGGTTTTGTCTTATAGGTCTAGCATATGGTTTCAAAGGGATCTTCATCTCTCTCAATTCTCCTTCTAAACCCTTCATCTCTAAAATGTTGTTGGGAACAAATCATTTTATTTGTGCAATAACTCTGTGATCCTTTCTACTATCTGATTATCCCAATAATCTCCAATACTGGCCATCTTTGGGTTTTCTGCAGTCCCAATCTTTACCTTCTTGATCTTTAATGGTGCAGAATAATATTCTAAATATAGATTGGGACCTTCTACTTCCCTATCACCTTCCACTTCTCTGATCTGTATATTGTGTGGATTATCTACTGTTGGATCTTCTTCTTCTGTGACGTGATAATAATGTAGCAATTGTTTAACATTATGTCTAGTATGCTTCTGATATGTTGGGATTATTTCAAATTCTAGTTCTTCAAGTATCTTGTCTCTTACCACTTTTAGCGTCGTATCTATCTCTGGGCTGTCATGCTCAAATGAAAATGTAACTATGAAATTATATTGTATCTCTTCCCAATTAGCAGTTTCTCTGCGTTGTTCCTATTCTGTGTACCAGTTCTTCAAAATGCCTTATAAGGTGTGAATAAAATGGTGAGGCCATTCTTATGGTGGTACTAATATCCATTGAACCACGCACTTATCTACATGTTCTTGAGGTTGTAAAAATCCCTCATATTTCTATTGGAAGATTGGTTGTTGTCATTGATGTCAACCCTAGTCATTGGTTGTAGTCATTGATGTCAACCCTGGCCATTGGTTTTTGGACCCCCACGGTTGATCAAAGTATATAGGAATGAAGGAAATTACACATGTAGATAAAAAACCCATGGATGGATAGTATAAGTCATGCCACTTCCGGTGGTATGTGTCACGTCACGTGGATCCTCACGATTGAGGAGAAATGAATTTTTGAATATGACAATGTGAATTGAAGCAGAAACTACATGTCAGCCCTAATGTTAAAAGGAAGTGACATAAAGGGCATAAATACATATCATTATACATTAATTTTAAACACACACAAGTTTTTTAATGAACAAGGATATATAAGTCAAAGAGGAAATATGAAGTAAAGAAGGCCAAATTTCAAGGGAGGATGAAGTCTTTTGGTGATGTGTTCTAAGGTATGTTATTTATAGGTCATTTTACCATTTTCTCTATAACTTTGTTTATAGAACTATTCATATGGTGAAATTTAGAGGCTATTGAGAATACATATCTAGGTACCTATGGTAAAACTTTCAGCTCTTTATTCAGTATAATTTTGGAGATACGCTATGTGGAATATAGGGTTTTTGACTAGTCCTGAAGTTAGTCATAAACAGGTGTTTCGAGTAAAAAAAGCATAACGTCTTCATAAAGAATCCAAATGAAGTGAGACCAATTGAATTGGAAAGAGTATGGGTTGTAGTTTCTTGTGTAAAAATTTTAGAATATTATATTAAATATTGAGCACGTGCATTCTGTACAATTTCGCTCTCCTATATAAACTAGAATTGAATAAGGTCTAACATTTTCTCTATAACTCCTTTTCTGGGAGGATTCAAGGAGTGAAAATTGGAGGAGTTTCAAAGAATACATTGAGTAATATTATCTATAGGATCAGATTATTCCAAGAAGTGAATAATTTCATAATTTGAAGAAGTCTCAGGTAGCATTATCAGGTTCTATGTGATGGTTGGTTGATGGTCATAATTCAATGTAAATTTTTATTATATCTCATATATTCTTGGGTGGAAGGAAGGGGCAAGGATGGAGAGGTCAACCCTCTCTTGATATTGGACGATTGTATATTCATTTTGGAGGTTTATCTTTCCCTTTATATTTGGAATTTGTATCTACCTTTGGAATTCATTACTTCCTTTGAACAATAATACACAATTACTTCTTATATATTGTACATGGTGTATTGGTGTATCTCTTATACTATTCTTCATTGTTCATTCGATAGTCTTCATTGAGAATTGGATATAAATTGAATACAGGATATGATTTAATTACAAGTTCAAAAATACTAATTTCTCTAAATACGGATTCCCCCCCTCTCAGTATTTCCAACAATTGGTATCAGAGAAGGTTGCCTTCAGAAAATTTTAACCACTGGAAGGAAAATCCTGAGCAGAGATGGATGACCATGAGCACATTTCAAATAGGATTCAATGATTTTATGGAACCAATTATGCATACTGGAGTGATAGAGTGAAAAATTGCCTAATAACTTTGGGAGTATACATTTTGTACTCAATTGTAAATGGCTATGTAATCCCAAAGAATGCTCCAACCGATCCAAATGAGAAGAATCTTATGAGTTGTAATTCAAAATCCAGACATGTTATTCTAGGAGCATTGGCACCAACCATTGCTAGAAAAGTGATGGACTGAAACACGTCTAAAGAGGTATGGGAAAAACTCAAGAGTATCTATGAAGGTGATCCAAAAGTTAAGCAGGTCAAGCTTCAATGACATAGAGCAGAATTTGAAAAATTGAAGATGGATGAAAAGGAAGATATTGAAACCTATTTTATTAGAGTTGATGAAGTTGTTAATGCTATCAGAGGATTAGGTGAAGATCTCAATGAATCCTTGGTTGTGCAAAAAGTGTTGAGATCACTTCTCTTGAAGTAAGATGCTAAGATCTACGCCATTGAAGAAACTAGGGACTTGACCAAAATGACAATGGATGAATTACATGGGTATCGTATAGGATATGAAATGAGAATAGGTACAGAAAGTGACCAACCAAACAATGAAGTAGCCTTAAAAGCCATAAATAAGACAAAATAAAAGGATAATGACCTTGATGAAGAAATAGAAAATTTCGTAAGAAGGGTCCAGAAGGAAACTAGAAGATACAAAGGTAAGTCTCTTGTCAAATTCTTTAACTATGGTAGAATAGGACATATTGCTAAAAACATCTACTATAAAAAGAGAAGTCTCAACAATAAAAAGAGCTTCTACTCCAAGGATGATGACATCTCCTAAGATGAGAGTGATGAAGAAGATAATGATGGAGGAGAAGTCATCTTCATAACCCAAGAAACCCAGGATGATGATCACAAGATTTCTAAAGAAGAAGAAATCATTTATGAAGAAGATTGAGATGAAGAAACCAACCTTGATTCCTTTTGGGAATACAAAGACAATGCAGAGAGTGAACAAGAAGATGAGAATCTTTAAAATTTAAAGCATGTTGAAACTGAAAATAGCAAGCTTAGAAACACAAACATAATAATAAAAGGTGAATTGATTAGTTGTGAAGAAGAGAATTACAAGCTTGAAAAGACCATTGATAGCTTGAAGGAACAATTAGAAAATTATGATAAATTGAAAGCATAATTGGATCAGACGAAAGGGGATCTACTATTGACAATAAAAAAGTTGAAGAAGTTCGAAAAAAGCACTGAAAAATTAGATGAGATCCTTAGCAATCAAAGATCTCCAAACAACAAGACAGGACTAGGATACAATGACAGTTTGAAGACAACAAAACAAGAGAAGGAAGATGAAAATGATGAAACCAACACTCCAAAACAAGTTGAACAACAAGATAGAAGACTAGAATTCAGAAGGAATGAGACATCAAGAAGATCCTCTCCCATCAGGTATGAAAGTAATCGTTATGAAAGAAACTATAGAAGAATAGATAGTGAACCCAGATGGACCACACCACAAAGAAGATCACTTACTCCCAGGTATCAAAATTGTTTTCTTGGACATTGTTATACATGTGAAAATTTTGGACACAAGGCAATCAATTGTAGAATCAATGAAAGGAATAACTACGCAAGCTACATGAATTGTGAAAATAGTAGATATGGAAATGTCCGTAGACCTGTCAACATAAATTATAATCCATTTGATCCATTTATGGATCAAAATATTGTATGTTACAAATTCAATAATCTTGGTCACAAAGAACGAGATTGCAAAGATATGAAAGAAGATAATCATATGCCAAATGTCCCTATACCAACTACAACATGAAAAAGGAAAGAAATTCTACACAATGAAAACTATCGAATAGCATTGGTCGCTAAAGAATGCAAAGAAGAAGATGAATGGTTCATAGGTTGTGGGTGCTCATCTCATATGACCGGAGATCAAAGCAAATTTGTCATCTTGAAGAAAAAGGGTGGAAATGTTGCATTTGGAGATGACTCATGTACCAAAATACTTGGAAAAGGAACTATAAATCTTGGAAGTGAAAATGTAAAAGAAGGAAAAGTCTTATTGGTTGAATATTTGAAGCATAATCTCCTCAGTTTCCACAAAATATGTGATCAAGGATACACTCTTATGTTTGACTCCCGAAAATGTAAAATCAGATAAAAGAACTCAGGAAGAATGGTTGCAACTGCAATAAGAAGACCGAACAACATATACATCCTAGAAATGAAGAAGAGAGAAGACAAAAGCCACACAAAAGGATTGCAATGAATGAAAAGTCTCAAATACCAAAAATAAGGATGAAGCATTATTGAGTGCCACATGTTCAAGGGGAGCATCCCCAAAGAATAAGGTCACCTTATGTCATTGAACGCAGGGGGAGAAGCCCCACCCTTTGCCATTTATGTCAAAGGGGGAGAGAAATTTGGATCATGATGACAGGGGGAGAATGAGTGTTGCCATCAATGATAAAGGGAAAGAATGTTGTAAGATTGGTTGTTACCATTGATGTCAATCCTAGTCATTGGTTGTAGTCATTGATGTCAACCCTATCCATTGGATTTTGGACCCCACAGTTGACCGAAGTATATAGACATGAAGGAAATTACACATGAATATACAACACCCATGGATGGATAGTATAATTCATGCCTCTTCCAGTGGTATGTGGCATGTCACGTGGATCCTCAGGATTGAGGAGAAATGAATTTTTGAATATGACAAGGTGAATTGAAGCAGAAACTACATGTCAGCCGTAATGTTAAAAGGAAGTGACATAAAGGGTATAAATACATATCATTATACATTCATTTTAAACACACACAGATTTGTTAATGAACAAGGAGATATAAGTCAAATTTCAGAGGAAATATGAAGTAAAGAAGGTCGAATTTCAAGGGAGGGTGAAGTCTTTTGGTGATGTGTTCTAAGCTATGTTATTTACAGGTCATCTTACCATTTTTGTTATAACTTTGTTTCTAGAATGATTCATATGGTGAAATTCGGAGGCTATTGAGAAGACATATCTAGGTACCTGTGGTAAACATTTTAGCTCTTTATTCACTATAATTTCGGAGATACACTCTGTGGAAGATCTGATTTTTTACTAGTCCTGAAGCTAGTGATAAACAGGTATGTCGGGTAAAACAATCATAACGTATTCATAGAGAATCCAAATAAAGTGAGACCAAATGCAGTGGAAAAAGTACGGGTTGCATTTTCTTGTGTACAAATTTCAGAATCTTATGTTAAATATTGAACACGCTTCATTCTGTACAAGTTCGCTCTTATGAATAAACCAAAATTGAATAAGGTCTACCATTTTCTCTATAACTCCTTTTCTGGGAGGATTCAAGGAGTGAAACTTGGAGTAGTTTCAGATAATACATTGAGTAATATTATCTAGAAGATCAGAGTATTCCAAGAAATGAATAATTTCAGAAGTTGAATAAGTCTCAGGAAGCATTATCAGTTTCTATGTGATGGTTCGTTGATGGTGATAATTTAATGTAAAGTTTTATTATCTCTCATATATTCTTGGGTGGAAGGAAGGAGCAAGGATGGAGAGGTCAACCCTCTCTTGATATTGGAGGATTGTATCTTCCTTTTGTATTTTTATCCTTCCCTTTATATTTGGAAGTCGTATCTACCTTTGGAAGTCATTACTTCCTTTGAACAATAATACATGATTACCTCTTATATAATGTGCATGGTGTATTAGTGTATCTCTTATACTATTCTGCATTATTCATTGGATAGTCTTCATTGATGATTGGATATAAATTGAATACATGATATCATTGAAGTACAAGTTCAAAAATACTAATTTCTCTAAATACTAATTCACCCCCCTCTCTGTATTTCCAACAATTTATCCTCATATCTATGCTCCTCCTGTGTGTTGAATCTGATGCACGGTAACCTTCTGCACTGAAACCAATTGTTGAAGTTTTTCTTGTGTGTACCCCACAATCTTGCAGGTGTAGCTTTTAAAGCAATATCTAATGTTGTTAATCTCTGATTTTCCATAACCTCAACCTCAAATTTCATCAAAAATTCTTCTAAGTCATTCAAACCATAAAAAGTCATAGGTTATCTTACCTCTGTACCAACCCATCTCAACATGCACATCATTCTAAAAAATATTCTAGTGGATAATTCATGTATTCATTATTTCCAGTTCTCCATTCATGTATCAGATTCTGAAGCACGAGAACTAAGTCTCCTCCAAACGAGCATGCCATCTGCAGTTGGGGTGATATAATCTTCTTCATGTGCGGTAGTTATGTATAACTGATTTACATCTTCTGTAAGAATATTATCTTTCATAGGTTCCTCATACCTTCTTCCTTATGATAGATACAAAGGTATAATGACTTTGTATTCTCTAGATTCAAATATCATCTTCCTTGTCTTCAATTTGATAATATTTCGATTATCAAAATCTCAATTCAGACCCAACAATGTTGGATATGGTGAAGTGTTGTACACTATGTCAATGACTTCAAAGTCTGCCATGGTGTGCACACCATCTAGATCTACTGGAATCCATTTCAATCTTCCAATTGGAACCACTATGTGTTGATTTGTTGACTTCAACTGAATAGGTGAATACCCCAGTTGAGGTTCTCACATAGCTTCCCAGGTTTTCTTTGGCATAACATTGACTTTAGACCCTAAGTCTAGTATTATATCCCCCATGTTAAAATATCCTATGTTTACATTCAACCTAAATTCTTGACGTGTTCTTCTCTTCTTTTGGACCTGATTCACTGTCATTACCCCTTGTTCCCCAAGATGAAACTTTTCTAAGAAATTTTGAAATATTTGTAAAGATTTATTATCATTTAGCAACTTTATAGAAGATTCCAAAAAGTTTCTTAAGTTACTTTCTCTAAAGGGTGCTCTTTTCTGGTCTGATCAAATAATGGAGGTATGTCATACACTAGTACCTCATCTATTGGCTTTTTCCCCGACGTAGACGCAATGTTTTCCCTTAAAATTTCCTATATATCTTCCTTGAATATCTCTTTCTCTTTGCGCACACCAAACTTTTGTTCATGATTTTTATTCTTCCTAACCCACCAGCATTGATATTGATCCTTATTTGTTGCATCCTCTCATGTCTTAGCTCCACCTCTAGTAACTATGTTAATCTTCTTGTGATCCTCTTCTCGATTTTCTACAAAAATCCATTGGACATTCTAATTGGTCTGGTTCCTCTTGTCCTATATTTTTATCAAAAGTGTTGGACAGTATTTTGTTTCATGGTCTGCTACGTAAAAATACATACATGTCATAGGTGGTTGTGGGCAGTCTCTTTCATAGTGCCGTAATTTATGATAGTTGTGACAAACCATTGGTCCTCGACCTCCTCCAAAGCCTCTTAATCCAAGGTCTCCCCCTCTAAATCCTCCTATGTTTCCCCGATTATCTATGTGTGGTGTATTATACTGAGGTCCCTAATTATACTGCATATGTGCACTATTGTAATGTGGTGGTGTTGTGCATTGTTGTGCGGTATTATAATGGTGTTTCCCTTGAAACTATTGCGCATTAAACTATGGTTGTATTGCAAACTGTTGTGCGTTATTATATTGTGGTTGTTGCGCAATTTTATATTGTGGCTACTATGTAGGTTGTCCTGTTACATGTTCAACCTGCACCCTGTATGTATCTGCAACCCTTTCTTTCATCATATCCAAGGTTCTACAGTCATTGTCTTTGTGTCCAACTGAATTTAAAAAGTTACAAAATGTACTCTTTGGTATTGTCTGATATTTCTTCATTAGGAGGCAATGATAGGGATCATGCCCATGTATTTTGCAAATATCACACCATGTTCCTCCTTAATCTAAAGGATTTTTCATAACCACTCTTATATACTGCACAAATATTGGACACATATTCTTATGATGGCCTTCTATCCTACACATTGTACACCATACATCATCTCTTTTCTATTTACTTTTATTCTGATTCAAATAAAATGTTAATTTATTCAGATCTTGCTTTAACTCTTCCATAGCTAGATCTATATGCTTGTATTGGTTTTCATATCATTGTAAGGTTTCTTGCAGAGCCTCAACCTGTTTCTTAAATTCCTGCTGCCTCAAAGGATACTTCAAGTGTGGAAAAAACGAATTAACAAACAAATGTATATGTTGCATATTAGTAATAGGGAACTTCAACTTACCTTTGAGTATTTTAAACTTTTTATCAACCTCCTAGACTGATTCCCCTGGCTTCTGCTTAATCTCTATCATCTTGTTCATGAACTGATCCTCTAAGCTTGGCTTCTAAAATTCATTGATTAGTTGCATCTTCACCTCTTCTACAGTTGTAGGTGTTCCCGCCGGGTTATTTCCTGCGAGACCCATGTATCAATATAATGTCTGGTCTCTGGATGTGATTTCCAATCGCACAACCTTTGTATCTTCATCTATAATCTGATTTTCTTCCCATATCTTCTCACGGATAAAAAAAAATGTTTTTTTGGATCATCTGACCGGTCCCATCAAAATTCTGGCAACCCGATAGTTGGATCTTGTCCTGCCATTGTGAAGTTTGTTGTACTACCACCTTTGCATGTTGTAGATACTTGAATTCTACTTGTTGAAATTGCACATGCTATTTTTATTGGATAATATCAGTAAATGTGGACATAAACTGATCTCCCTAGATCCACCTAGATCTAGAACAAAACAAGTCAAGGCATGGTGCTTTCCCTAAGCTCTAATCATTGAATCTATTATCAAAGAAAGGATGTGTGACATACTTTTGAGTATCACTTCCTTATGTCTTTGTTGTCCCTTCTTCGCTCTGGTGCTCTTGTGGTATTGATCCTGCAATGAAACACAAACCAACCAATGTGAAAGCAATAATAGTATATTCAATGAAGACTTATACATGTGATCAAGGAATCATGTAATAAAGTGAGAATGATTTTATGGGAAAGAAACATGCCATTGTATTATATTAAGAGAAAGTGGAAGATACAACCAAACAGCCTTGATGTCGCTAAGTTCCCTTTATGCGGCCCTTGTTCTTGACACACACACTTGCTCCAAGCTTGCATGAAGATTATCCACAATAACTTGATAAGATGAGATGAAGCCTTCAAGCATATGATGTAGAATACCTCACACAATTCACAGCCTATTCAACCTTAATCATTCCTTAATTTCTCTTGCTTAATGCTTTTGCTTAACCTTTTCCATGAGAGATCCATCATTATGTAGGAGGAAGGGAGATGGTTAAAGAGATCAGGATGATCCCACCAAATCAAAGAAGCCAGAAGGATCCCAACCATACGAATTCCACCTCATATTCTAGAAGATTCCCTTCTAGAACCTTTGTAAAATTTGTCCATTTTCTTAGTCTTAAAACGTCGTCGCACCCTGTCTATAGAAAAACCTGTGGAAACTTCGCAAACCAAGTTAAGGGCAGCCTGTAGAAATCAGGCATTTTCGCACTGTGTGTTACTCTTAGCCTGCAACATCCTTCTAAAAACAAGTTTTGTGGAGGGAGAAACCAGTTACTTTTCTCATGCAAAAGATCCTTTTGAGAGCCTGAACACATGCTTGTAGAACATCACCAAGGTGACCAAACTAATGTGTAACAGAATTCCCCCCAAATTATGAGGATGGAACTTGTGACAGCTGAAATACTTTGTAAAATGCGTGAGTTTGTTAGGAACAAGGAGCGCACCAATCGAGAACCGGCAAACAACCAACCATCTACGCAGTATTATACCATTCCTGAGGTAGGCATTCCCATGCTTACACTACAAGTGATTTAAATCATGAATGTCAGTCGTGGCCACCAATCATACACCATGGATGCATGTCATCAAGATCCTACATAGCCACCAGGAATACATTGTGGATCTATGCTCTAGAAAACACAAATTTGGACATAGCCACGAGATATACAAAGTGGATCTATGTGTCAATACAAATCATAAATACTCCATCGCAACCTGGACCAAAATGGTGAGATCCAGGGTCTTCAATCCCATCATCCGTAAGTACGAATCTAGCCATGCAATTACAGGTGTTGAAGTCGGACATGGCAGAAACCACTCGATTACCGGTCATTGATGAAAACCGTTAACAAGTGCAAGGGAAATCACCATTGATGTCTGTTAGCGCCAATTCTCGCAAGTCATGACAGCCAAGCGCAACACATGGAAAAGATCCATTTTGGGTCTAAAATCAAGCGAGCGGGCATTTTGTTCTCAACGGAGAGGATCCGCAGACAGAGCAGATCGACAATCATCGAGTAAATTTTGAGTTGCAGAATTGCATGAGGTATAGCCCATGGGCTCATTTCTTATCACCAAAGTCGTGAAATGATTATCCCTTTCGCGATTTTGGCTACTGGGACTTCAAAAGACGAAGGGTTGTTCTCTTCCACTGCATAAGGAATCCCCGAAACTCGAAATGCGAAGAGCACCCAAAAGTCGTTTTGGCATTTTGGCTACCGGGAGTTCAAGAGACAAGAGAGTCATTCCACCACTGCATCGGGAAACCCCAAAACCCAAAACGAGAAATGTAAAAGCGCTCAAGAGCCATTTCGGCATTTCGGCTATCGGGAATTCAAAGGATGAAGGGATTTTTTCCTCCACTGCATCAGGAAACCCTGAAACCCGAAACGCAAAATGAAAAACGCCCGGGAACCATTTCGGCTACCGGGATGTTAAGAGACAAAGGGATCGCTCCTCCACTACATCGGGAATCACCGAAACCCAAAACGCGAAGAGCGCCTTTGAAGATGGGCGCAGGGTCATGGCCCGTGGTCACTTGGGATGATAGAAGGAGTTGGTTAAAGGGTCGAAATGCCAGGTTTAGCTGCAAGAGGCAGTAAATGAATATTGAGCAGGTGGTTGAGACCTCAGCTCAATCCATTAATGGAAGGTATGGGAGGCCTGGAGAAATTAGCCTGTCGTACCCTTGTATGTAGGTCCCCCTGCAAGAGCCATGCTGAGTTAAGATGGTTTCTGAAAAAGGAGTCATGTCCAAGTTTGAATGAGGAGCCTGCACACACTAATTGTGACTTTAATGTCCTAGCTACCTTCCTACTTCAAAGGTGGAAAATTTCCATGAGTATATATACTCAGTTTTTGTATTTTTGTAAGGATCGATGGTAGAGCTAATCTCCCGACTGTAAAGATTTAACAAAGCCTCTAGTTCTCTGGTTATACAATGATATTTTGAGATTTCTTGTTTAATGGTATCCAAACTCCTCCTTTATTTATTCCTCTGAATCTGAAAGCCTAGGTATGGATGATCTAGTCGGGTGTTGTTGTAACTATATGATGCATGTTTGATTGTATTAGTTCTACAATGTTTGAGGTTTACTTTGAAGTTTCTCCGGTCTGAGAGGATATCACATCTAAGAATTTTCCCCTTTATTTCCCTCCACTTACTCACCACTATGCATAATTTACTGGCTTAAGTTAAATCAAGACCTCGCATGTCCTTGTTGTTCCAACCCAGTTTTCTGAGTGAGCAATATTGTTCTGAGTTTACTTCCATCCGATCATACCCTTTATAAACAAATTGTGACATAAACTGATGGGCCTCAGTCTTACTCTTGCCGCAATCTAGGGGTGACCTCTGATGCCAACATTGTTCTCGGTCAATCTGTCAACAGATGAGCAAAATAGAGACCGCTCTGCATGCCTTGCAGGGTTCACCAAGGCAGAACATCTATAGCAGCAAGAGTGTTAATAGAAAGCAAAAAAAACAAAACAGAAAACAATCTAATCTAACAGCTGTGAAGCAAACAACAATTTGGAAATAAACAGAAATATCAAACATGAGACAAGGAAGTCCACAATGGTTCCA
>ML806754.1:107284-127633 GCA_009831015.1 Picea engelmannii
TTGAAAAAAGAAATTCCGAACAAATTTCCTTCGATTCTCCTGTGAATCGGCTGTCCCGTAGGTCGGCGGAGGCCTGCAGGTTAATAAAAAACGAAAAGGAAAGCGAATTGAACCCGATTGAGAGAGGATTTTATACCTTTGGACTCCCCAGTGGAGTCGCCAATCTGTTCTCGGTCAATCTGTCAACATATGAGAAAAATAGAGACCACTCTGCATGCCTTGCAGGGTTCACCAAGTCAGAACATCTATAGCAGCAAGAGTGTTAATAGAAAGCAAAAAAAACAAAACAGAAAACAATCTAATCTAACAGTTGTGAAGCAAACAACAATTTGGAAATAAACAGAAATATCAAACATGAGACAAGGAAGTCCACAATGGTTCTAGGCTTGATCTATTAGGGGAAACCAGAGTACACGCTAAGGGCAGAGATAAGGATTCCCTCTCCCTCCAATGGAAGGTCCTTCGAATCTCTCAAGATTGTGCTTTCCTTACAAAACAAGTAGAACTGAAATGAAACGGTGAAAGAACTCTGAATTAGGCTGCAGACGGATGGCTTGTCAAAAGGACTGAGCTCTGAATCTGGACAGCATAACTTTGCATGGAATTCTCTGCTGAAACAACGAGCCTTCACTGCTATTTATAACATTTTCCAGGCGGTCACGTAACTAGCTTCCGGTGTAAACACGGTGCAGTTTAGGGTTCACTTAAGTCATTGATTCGCCGAATTTGCAGAACCGACCCTGATCTGGATGTCAAATCATCTCGGTGGAAGGTCCATTGGCGATCGGGAGGCCGACTTAAGCATTTAATGCGCCGTATTAGCAGATGCGCGGCTTTTTCTGTGGACAGTCGCGCATCGGGTGCTTAAGCGCGCACAACACGTTCTTATCCCGCGCATACGCGCGCACCTTACTAATGTGAAGTGTCTTTCAATTTTTGTATAGTTTTTGACCCTTGTGGAATGCTGTAAACTTCATTCTGTGCCATGAATGACTTCATTGTTGTGTTGATGATGCGGAGTTCTTGTCGCCCTGTGTGGACGAAATTTCAGTGATAACAAACATTTCTGGCATCGTTTCCAGGGATGAAGTTGAAAATTTTCCCTGGGATTGAACGACATTGAGGCTCTGATTCTGAAGGTGCATCAGGAATCAGAGCCTTATGAGATTTCTATTGTTCACCTGGTGACTCCATTGTGACGACTCCACTGTGACGAACCTGTTGTTTTAGTTGTGGCTTCCATAGGTAGACACACGCGGTCCCATCCACAGCTGCCTCTAGCTACACCTGAAGCTGATCCAGAGGTGATTTTCAGAAAAGGAAAGGCCTCTGAAGGAGAACCTTCCACTGTCGAACCAGATAATCTACTATCTCCTTCTACAGGAACTCCATTTTCTTCTTCTCAACTTCCTAGCAGACCTTTTTCTGAAGTTTCCCATTTCCTAAATTTTGGGATTGTTCCTGCTGAGTTTTCCCCTTTTGTTCTAGGATTGGAGGGAGAAATCTTTGTCACTCCCCTCTCCCCTAAAGTTGTACCTTGGTGTAGACCCAGGACCACATTATATTTCCCCACTCCTAGATTTACCACTCCTCCTCTTGCTACTGTTGTTGCTACTGCACAGAGAGAAGCATATGTTGACTCAAGCCCTTTAGCCTTCTCTCTGAATCCCCCATTGTTTCCCCTTCCACCCAGAAGCTCATTTCCAGTATTCCCTATTCGAGCTCCTTCTCCTCCGAGTTCTCCTCCACCTAATATCTCTATGGCAGGATCAAATCTCCCCATGAACAGAATGGAGGCTATAATAGCTGCTAGGTATTCTCCCCTTGTGCTACCTCAGCCTCTCAATGCCCTTCCAGCAGATGGCTACCTTAAGCAGCTGCCCAAGTTTACAGGCGAAGGGGACATAGCTGTAGAAGAACACCTTGAATCCTTTTACAGTTTTACAGATGATCATGTTATCATGCATGCAGATGTATGGATGAGGATTCATTCATAGCCTTGAAGGCGAGGCTAGAAAGTGGTTTAGGGCCTCGCCTCCTAGATCTATTGATGGGATTGAGTCTCTGGATAACGCAATTTTGAGACAGTGGGGAGACAAAAAAGACTTCATGTATTACATGATAAAGTTTGGGTCCTTGAAGAGAAAGGAAGGAGAATTTGTCTCTGACTTCTCTAAGAGATTCAATAAAATGTACAATAAGATCCTCGCTGAAATAAATCCCTCAAAAGACTCTGCTAAAATCACTTATGCTAGCGCTTTTGATCCCGATTTATGCCTTATGTTGAGGGAAAGGAGAGCAACTACTTTGGCTCACATGCAATATGTTGTCGTGGAAGTAGAATCTAACATACTGGTTGTCGACCGACTTAGGAATAAGGCTGATAGAGACATATCCAGGAGGAGACCTGAAGCCTCCCCATCCAATTCCTCTCCCCTTCCCCTTCAGATGGACGAGGTAACTAAAGTGCTAAAGTCGCTTTCAGCTAGAATGGAAAGGTGGGAGTTGGAAGGGAAGCCCACGTACAAAAATCCCCAAAATATTGATAACAGAGGCTTCGGGAGGCCTAGAAACAATGTGCCACGGGATTTTCCAAGGGAACAAAGGGGAAAAGACAAAGATGAGCAGAGGATTCAATCCCCCCTCCAAAATAACCTAGTTTCTCATGAGGAAGGAGAGGAGATAGATGAGCTCGACCCTGAAATTCACTATATTGAAGACACCTTCCCTTTTCGCCATTTGACTCAATCTATATATGAAGAATCCCTCATGAACAGTCAAGTCAATGAGTTGGGTAAAGGGGAAAAAGCCAATGACACTCCTAACAGATATCATCTCAGGTCAAATAAGAAAGAAGTAAATTTTGATAGCCATGATCAACCTCTCATAGCGGAAAAACCTACTAAGCCTATAACTATCACTACTAAAGAAAAGAAAACTCAGAATACTTCTCAAGCAGCCAAATAGCCCGCCTCTGAGGTAAGGGAAGCTCCTAAGCCTTTTCCCTCCTTTAGTTTTGAGCATGAAATTCAAAATATTAGAATTCCCGTACCCCTCTCAGAGCTAGTTAAAAATGAATATTTCAAAAGATCCCTCTCCAAGCTGCTACAATCTGAGTCCCCCAAGCCTTCTACAGACTCAGTAAATCTTCAAGATGAAAATCCAGCAGTCGTCCTAGGTCCCATGGTAGAAGACAAAGATGATTCATCCCCTCCCTTCTACACATCCCTGAACATACATGATAAAGTGTTGCATAATTGCCTCATGGATTCAGGAGCTTCCCACAACCTTATGCCCAAAATAGTCATGGACGAATTGGGACTGGAAGTGACAAAGTCTTATCACGATTTGTACTCTTTTGATTCAAGGAGGGTGCAATGCCTTGGAGTCATCAAAGACTTTGTGGGCTCTTTATTTCAGCTGCCAATGAAGAGTGTGGTCATGGACATTGTAGTAGTTGATGTTCCCCCCAAGTTCGGCATGTTGTTGTCAAGATCTTGGATTAAAAAACTTGGAGGAACATTACAGATGGATCTCACATATGCTACCATTATATTATTTGGAGGGGAACACAAGAGGTTGTACAGAGAAGCTCAGCTGGCCTACATTGTCAGCAACGAAGCAAACCCCACTAATCACCCCATCTTTGCACTTGACATTGATTTGGGATCTAGTTTATTACAGATCACTGAGACTCCTGAAGCCCCTTTTCAAATCAGAAAGCAGCCCATATCTAATCACGAGATACCTCCTCCAACCACCTCTGTTTGGAAAATGTTCTTCGACGGAGCTTCTTCTAGCGAAGGCGTTGGCACTGGAGTGGTTCTTGTGTCCCCTTGGAAGGAAAACTTATCCCTGTCATACAAGTTGGAATTTGAAGCTACCAATAATTTGGCAGAATATGAAGCTCTTGTTCTGGATATGAAGGATGCAAAAGAAATGGGAATTAAGGAGGTACCAGTGTTCAAAGATGTTGAGTTGATAATCCAGCAAGTCAGGAATGCTTATCGGGCAAATCTCCTCGGCTCAGGGGTTACAAAAATGAGGTGTGGGACCTGATTGATAATTTATTCTCGGCTTTCAACATTTCTTTTATTCCAAGAGAGGAGAATACTTTGGTTGATTCCTTAGCTGTCTCAGCTAGTCTTTTCAGGATCCCGCTGCTGCCTAAGATCAAATATGGGGTCGAGAAAAGATATAGGCCATCCATCCTAGACAATATCAAGCATTGGAAGGTATTCAAAGACGATCTTGAAATCGAAAAATTTCTTCGGTTCATTGACGAATTTTATGCATTGCACATTGATCGCGATCATGATCTCGAAAGTCACCCTCACCTTGAGGTATTTTTAAATAAAATTGCTAATCACCATATTATTCATCTGCCTAGCAATCACATTCTGAAGGGACTGGTCTCTCTAGAAAGATTGTTTGATGAGAATGATGTGGCAGTAAAGGATGGGGTTTCAAATGGAGATGATGATACAGCGGAATGAAATATCGGTACACGGGAGGAGCCTAAGTTTGTCAAGTTGTCAAGTAGTTTGACCAAAGAACAGAGGGCCAAATATATTAAGTTATTAAAATAATTTGTTGATGTGTTTGCATGGACCTATGAAGACCTCAAGACATATATCACACTTGTCATTGAACACAAGATCCCACTAAAGGAAGAGGCTAATCCATTCAGACAGAAGCTAAAATAGATAAATCCCATGTTGTTTCCTGTCATGGAGAGAGAAGTGAAGAAGTGTTAGATGCCCAAATCATTGTCCCCTTGAGATATTCTGAATGGGTGGCCAATTTGGTTCCCGTGAGGAAGAAAAGTGGAGAAATCAGGCTCTGTGTCATTTTCAGGAACCTGAACAGGTGCTCAAAGAAAGACAACTATCCCTTGCCCAACATGGAACACATATTGCAGAGGGTCACTAGTCCATCTAGGATATCCATGATTGACAGTTTTTTTGGCTATAATCAGATATCAGTCATGCCTGAGGAAAGAGAAAAAACAACCTTCACCACTCCTTGGGGCACATTTATGTATGCCAAAATGCCTTTTGGATTAACGAATGCAGGAGAAATATTTCAGAGAGCCATGGACACAGCCTTGATTGGGTAGAAAGATCAGTTCGTGGTGATCTATCTGGATGACATCCCAATCTTCTCCAGGTCTGATAAAGAGCATCACTATCACATGAGGAAAGTTTTCTTGAAATGTCAGAGGTTTGGCCTATCCTTAAATCCTAAGAAATCTTTGTTTGCTATGAAGGAGGGGAAGTTGTTAGGCCATATAGTATCAGTAGAGGGAGTGAGAATTGACCCCAGCAGGGTAGAGGCAATTCAGGCCCTGTCACTTCCTAGGTCTAGAAAGGAAGTCCAGGCTTTTTTAGGGAAGATTAACTTTCTGAGGAGGTTCGTCTAAAATTTTGTTGAGTTGGTGAAACACATCATGACCATGATCAAAAAAGGAAAAGAAGTAAAATGGATTGATGAACCTAGGGAATCTTTCATCCAAATAAAAAGGGCATTGACTGAGGCACCCATGTTGATCAGTACTGATTATTCCAAGGATTTCCTAGTTTTTTCTTTTTCTTCTTTTGATACAGTAGCAACGTTTTTATTGCGGAAAAATGAGGAAGGGTGAGAGAAACCCATTTCCTTCTTCAGTAAGGCATTAAGATATGCAGAAATCAAGTACAAGATCATGGAGAAGAAGGCCTATGCCTTGGTGAAAGATCTCAAATCTTTCAGAGTCTATGTCTTGCACTCAAGAGTGACTGCATATGTTCCTTCAGCCTCTGTGAAGGACATCCTTATATATCCTGACATAGATGGGAGAAGAGGTAAATGGATTGCCAAGATCATGGAATTTGACCTAGAGATAAAACCCACCAAGTTGGTAAAGGGGCAGGGTTTAGCCAAGTTGTTGGCTGAATCCAATTGCAAGGCCTTGGGAGTTAGCTTCATCAACTCTTGCTCAGGAAATTAGCAAGCTGACTCGCCCAGCAAAGGCTCTCAGGGTGGCTTATCACTAGCAGAATGCACCTGGTACAGAGACATTTTGTACTTTCTGCAAGAGTCGAAGCCTCCTAATGGAATGGGAGAAAGAAAGGTAAGAGATTTAAAGCTCAAGGCAGTCAGATATTGCCTTATCAACCATGTCTTGTACTGGAGAGACCCTCTAGGAGTGTTTCTAAGGTGTCTGAATCCACAGGAAGCCCAGAAATTTATTTTTGAATTCCACAGCGGCCTTTGTGGAGGGCATCACTTCTGGAAGACCACAGCCCACAAAATTATCAGGGCTGGGTACTACTAGCCCACCTTATTCACTGATGCCTGCAAAGAAGTCAAAGCTTGCATCAAATGCCAAAAGTTCTCAGGAAAGAAGAAACTCAAAGCTCTGCCACTAAAGCCTGTAATAGCTTCAACACCTTTTCAACAATGGGGGTTGGACTTCATTGGAGAAATTCATCCTCCTTCAAGTGGCCAACATAGATGGATCCTGACTGCAACAGACTATTTCACCAAGTGGATAGAAGTTGCCCCCACCAGAAGTGCATCACACAAAGTAATTATCAGCTTCATGGAGGATATCATAGCTATATTTGGTTGTCCCAACAGAATTGTCAATGATAATGTTGCTTCTTTCAAGTCTGAGCCTTTGGTTAAGTTCTGTGAGCAGTTCGAGATTTCACTAATTCACTCCACTCCCTATTATCCTCAAGGAAATGGACTATCAAAATATTCTAATAAAAGACTAATCAAACTCATTAAAAGATTATTGGAAGACAATAAGAAGGCCTGGGATTCCAAGCTCAATTTTTCTCTATGGGCCGATTGAGTGAGAACAAAGAAGTCCCTGGGCACCTCACCTTTTCAACTTTTTTATGGGACGAAGGCTATGTTTCCCACTCATCTCGCTTTACCTGTAGCTAAATTATTTCAAGATCATGAAGGAGAGCCAGACCATATGGTCAGAAGGATTCATCAAGTGGTGGAACTGCAACAAAGGGAGAAGGTAATGGACTTAGCTCACAGTCATCAGCAGAAGATCAAGCAGGCTTTTGACAGGAAGGTTAGGAAGGAGGAATTCAAGCTGGGAGATTTGGTGCTTAAGTGGGATGCACCCAGGCAGGATAGGGGAAAACACAAGAAGTTTGATTCCCTCTGGATCGGGGCCTTCAAAATCTCTAAGTATTCTTAAATAACACATACAGGCTATATGATTTGGAGGGTGAAGAAGTTTTTAACGGGCCAGTAAATGGGCATTTCATGAAAAAATGTTTTGTTTGAGCCTTAGATGAATCCTCTGTTTTTGTAAATATTGTCTTTATTGCTTTTATTTTTGGCTTAATAAATGACTCCATAACCCAACAGAAGGCAACTGGAACTGCAGAAGGAGTTCTTAGAGCATCACAGGGACGAATCTATCCCCCATGGAGCCTAATGTTAGTGCCAATTCTCGCAAGTCATGAGAGCCAAGTGCAGTACACGGAAAAGATCCATTGGCTACCGAGATTTCAAGAGACAAAGGGATCACTCCTCCACTTCATCGGGAATCACCGAAACCCGAAACGCGAAGAGCGTCTTTGAAGATGGGCGCAGGGTCACAGCCCATGGTCACTTGGGGTGATAGAAGGAGTTGGTTAAAGGGCCAAAATGCCAAGTTTAGCTGCAGGAGGCAGTAAATGAATATTGAGCAGGTGGTTGAGACCTCATCTCAACCCATTAATGGAAGGTATGGCAATCCTGGAGCAATCAGCCCATGGTACCCTTGTATGCAGGTCCCCCTGCAAGAGCCATGCTGAGTTAAGATGGCGTCTGGAAAAGGATTTATGTCCAGGTTTGACTGAGGATCCTACTTACGCTAATTGGGACTTTAATGTCCCAGCTACCTTCCTACTGTGAAGGTGGAAAATTGCCCTAAGTATATATAATCAGTTTTTGTATTTTTGTAAGGATCGATGGTAGAGCTAAGCTCCCGACTGTAAAGCTTTAACAAAGCCTCTGGTTCTCTGGTTATACAATGATATTTTGAGATTTCTTGTTTAATGGCAGCCAACCTCCTTCTTTCTTTATTCCTCTGAATCTGAAAGCCTAGGTATGGATGATCCAGTCGGGTGTTGTTGTAACTATATGATGCATGTTTGATTGTATTAGTTCTGCAACATTTGAGGTTTACTTTGAAGTTTCTCTGGTCTGAGAGGATCTCACATCTGAGACTTTTCCCCTTTCTTTCCCTCCACTTACTCACCACTATGCATAATTTACTGGCTTAAGTTAAATCAAGACCTTGCATGTCCTTTCTATTCCAACCCAGTTTTTTGAGTGAGCGATATTGTTCTGAGTTTACTTCCATCTGATCACACCCTTTACAAACAAATCGTGACATAAATTGATGGGCCTCGGGCTTACTCCTGCCGCAATCCAGGGGTGACCTCTGACACCAACAATGTCAATGACTCCCAAGGTACCTCAGTACAATCCATCGAATGAAAATAAATGAGTTGAAGTCAAACACTCAATAGAATCTCTCAATCAGGGGCCAATGAAGTGAACCCACTGTTGAAAGCGAAGAAACCCGAAACCTGCCATTGAGGCATGCAAGTTCTAAAGTACTAATTGATTTCTAAGTCTTATTCATGTATAATGAGTTGAAGTCGACATGAAAAGACTCTTCACAGGAGGGCCTTGATGTATCCCCCATCAATGACACGAAAAAAGTAACAAATTTAAGGTAGATCAAAGTGTGAAGCTGATTTGAAACTGACATAGGGAAGGTCAGCATGGTAAGAATTGATAACTAAAGATGGTCGACTCGATAGAAGGCTTGAGAAAGGTTGGACTTCTCTTGAACATATGAACGACACGACAATGGTCTTGGCAACATTGACTCAAAGATGACCCAAGAAATGAACTTGCAGAAGTTTAGACATGAGACAAATGAATTTCCCAACCTGGGTTCAATGACGAAGGGGGTGTCATGTTCAAGAGCAAATTTTACTGCCACTAACACAAATACTGAGACACATTTCTTTCCCATTTTTTCCCCCACCATTTCTGGTGAGTACCTCTTTATTTTTACACACTCTTGAGGAGGATAACATATGCTTGTTTATGTAAGCTCATCCTTTGGATGAGTCCCTCAAAGTATGTTTAATGAACCCTAAGAAGGAGTGGTTCGGTCCCATATGAATCTTTCGATGTTTGTTTAACAAGTCCAAAGATAGAAAACTCGGGGTTTTTCATGTTTAGAGAGTCTAAAAAACACTTAAAGAGAACTCTCTCAGTTCCTTTTTCATAAAGTAGTTCGATGAGACTGAAAAATTGATAAACTATCGTCCATCAAACGTTTTCTTCAAATACGTTTACGAGCGTGAAAAAAATCTCAACGATCTTTTCATTTTTATGGAGCGTGAAAAGAGCTTAAAGGATACTCCATGAGCTTCATTTTTTCGTGTTACCATGACGAGTACGAAAACACGACAAAAGTATACTTGGTTGTGTTCTCATCAATTTTTTAGCATGAGAACGAATAAAGACTAGGTCGAGGTTTTTCTAAAAAACCTTAAAAATTACTTGTACATGTGACAAACAAAAAAACAAATCAAGAAAAATATTTGTATTTCATTGTTTAGGATCCTAGTTCTTCCATCTGCGAGAAAAGAAAACACTCACGAGACCATTAGACCTTTAGGTTTTGGAGAAAATTGCCAATTTTGTTATTGGATAGTATCAGGTAATGCGGACATAAATTGATCTCCCTAGATCCACCTAGATCTAGAAAAAAACAAGACAGGGCATGGTGTTTTCCCTAAGCTCTAATCATTGAATTTATTATCAAAGAAAGGATGTGTGACATACCTTTGAGTATTGCTTCCTTATGTCTTTGTTGTCCCTTCTTCACTCTGGTGCTCTTATGGTATTGATCCTGCAATGAAACACAAACCAACCAAAGTGGAAGCAATAATAGTATATTCAATGAAGATTTATATATGTGATCAAGGAATCATGTAATAAAATGAGAATGAGTTTATGGGAAAGAAACATCCCACTGTATTATATTAAGGGAAAGTGGAAGATAGAACCAAACAACCTTGATGTCGCTAAGTTCCCTTTCGGTGGCCCTTACTCTTGACACACACACTTGCTCCAAGCTTGCATGAAGATCATCCACAATAACTTGATAAGATGAGATGAAGACTTCAAGAATTTGATGTAGAATACCTCACACAATTCACAACCTATTCAACCTTAATCATTCCTTATTTTCTCTTGCTTAATTCTTTTGCTTAACCTTTTCCATGAGAGATCCATCATTATATAGGAGGAAGGGATATGGTTAAAGAGATCAGGATGATCCCACCAAATCAGAGAAGATAGTAGGATCCTAACCATATGAATGCCACCTCATATTCTAGAAGATTCCCTTCTAGAACCTTTGTGAACTTCGTCCATTTTCTTAGTCTTAAAATTCCACCACACCCTGTCTTTAGAGCAGCCTGCAGAAACTTTGCAGGCCAGGTTAAGGGCAACCTACGGAAATCAGTCATTTTCGCACTATGTATTACTCTTAAGCCTGTGACGTCCTTCTAAAAATATATTTTGTGGAGGGAGAAACCAGTTAATTTTCTCATGCAAAAGATCATTTTGAGAGCCTCAACACATTCTTGTAGAACATCACCAGGGTGACCAAAATAATGTGTAACAACTATTGGACCCACGTCCTATAAAAATTATTCTACCATTAATCACTTGTTGGTTAACTGATTTTTCTTCTTCATATGTCTTAGTCGGACATGGGGTTGTGTATTCACACTAATTTGGATCTCGAATGGAGATCCTTCTTCTCCACTAGACACATGACCTCTAGTTTTCCTCTCGTATGTGGCATGCAAGATATCCTCAATATTCCCCGTGGCACAAATATCCTCTACCTCTTCCTCATCACTATCCAATCCCTCTCGCTTGGCTACTGCCCTCTTTTTTTTATTCATCTTATACTGGTAGGATCGTCTGTTGCACCTCAGACCTACCTTCCTTATGATTTCCCTAGTTTGTTCATCATCCATAATGATGGGTTCCATTGCTTCCTTCTTCTGGCTACTCTCCATATCCTTCTCCATATCTCATATCTTCCTTAGTTCTTCCCCCAACTCCCCCATGTACACAAAGTGATCTTGTTGTCTAATTCCATGGTCATCACGTCTTTATCATGTAGTAAGATTTTGATCTACTTATAAATTGACCTAATGTACCTCCCTCTGGGTCCCCTCAAGAAATCATGCTCTACAACATTATATGAATTCGTTGTGTCTACTACAAATTCAGTAATAAACCCCGTAGCAATACTGTCTAACCAAAAATCCACTATGAACATGAATTTGTTATTAACCCTTTCAATTCACGCAATATTTTCAGCAGTCCACTCTACTGGTCTGATTCGATTAGTCATATGGGTATCATTCAACCTCAATAGCCACTCATGTAATAATTCTGGAAAATAATAGAAATATGCTTCATGCAAAGAAACAAACACATACCTCTGCCAATACTAGCGTAGTGTGTACCTAGAACCCTTATTATCTTTCTACGCAAACTCTAGTTTCTCTGTCTCCAACCACATTTAAATATTTTTCTTTGTAGGATTCCATGGCTTGAACATTCCTTTCTACCACTGCATATTCTTCACCAAACCCCTTCCAGGCTATCCTTCTGAGTTCCAGCCGACAACAGAACCATTTGTTGGATGTATGGGTTGACCCAGGTTCTAACTTAGTTATCCAACAAAACCATTTTCACCATCGACCCTTATAGTAAACCAGAAGGCTACACCGTGCACAAATTGCAAATCACAGTCTCACTCAAGATGGTTTATGGGTGACTACAGGACGCAAATGTCTACAGTCATGGAAGGGATTGGGGATGTTATTTTTACTATTGTTCTTCTATTTTAACGTGCATTCTACCATAACCTTCATCATATCTATCATTTTATCCATTCAACAATATTCATTAAACTAGTCTGTGTTGTAAACAAACTCTAAAAGATGCATTCATCTAACCATTCATTCATCATAAATCATATAAAAAGGACACGTCACACATAAAGACATCATTTTTACCGTGGTTCACCCCCCTAGGATACATACACAAAGATATTATACTTTATCCATTATTCATCAAAATAATGGTGCAGACATTACATCATATGGTTTAAGAATAGTGCATGTGAGGCTGACCAACATCGCACAAAGCTCCACAACTTGCGACCTGACCTTTAGTTATACTCAATAGTTCTCCACTAGCTCTTCAGCTATCTAACCACAAAAAGACTCAAGTCTCAAAAAGTAGGTTCTTTTCTCTCAACAAGGACACCAAAAAGATACCTCCAACGATAAGATACTTTAATCTACCTCATACATATTCTATTTATACTACAAACTGGATAAAACTCCTTACATTATGACTCCAAAACCCTAAATCTAAGTGGAGTCTACTTGTCCACTTTCTAACTTCCTTCCACACGGTCGGTCTTCGATCCAACTGTTCCTTGTACCGATCTTCCTTCTTTCCTGGCACACTACTTCCTTTTCCCTTTGTCCCACTGGTCTTCCTTTTTTTTCTGACACGTGTTTTTTCCTTTAGCCCATTCTTCCTCATGTATTATTCTTAACTCCCAAAATTTCCTATTCCAACACTTGGGAAGGCTTAAGGGTTGCCAAGTAAGTTGAGTGACCTATCGAGAGTAAAGTACCTGCCCTATACACAATGAAAACCAATGATGCTTGTAATATGTAACTTGGAAAATCAAGTTCATCTTGTTTTCCCTAATTTTAGCAAAAGTAAATGATCTATGTCATCTCATAAAAGATAGTAAAGGCTGCAAAATCAGTGCTAAAAGTATGATTGAATAAGAAAGAAACAAGCTAGTGAAGGCTAGCGCAACTCAACAATGATAAAGAAATACTCTAGCACAAAAATCAAGACTGAAAAAAAATATTACTTCAATGATATTTATCATCCTTATGGCTATATAAACCCAATATTTATAGCAGAAAAGTTAGCCACTGAAAAACCAATTCTAACTAGCTCAACAAGTGCGCTAGGGTTAGTAGAGAGTTAGGGAAAAATTGTAATCAATTCATAGGGTTAGTTTAGGATTTATTAGGAGTTAGATAATTAGTTTTTTTCAACCCTAATGGTTGTAGGTTAATTTTGTAACAACAAAAATAATTAATGGTTGAAAGGGGATGCAACAAAGAGGCAAGAGAGCCTAGGGATCAAGGAACAACTTCTAAAAGAGATAACTTTAAAACTTGAAAAATTCATGTTTACCAAGGAAACAATGTATTTCTCCAATGCAACAAGTAATGACTAGTGCCTTTAATGATTGGGTTAATGGAGTCAAGAAAATAATGAGCTAGAGGTACTACCTCATTGCGGTTGTAAATCCTCTTACTCCTCAAGGCAAGTATCTCTAGCTAAGGTTTAGACTAAAAGAGTGTATGCACTTATAATTCTCTTAGTAAACCCTTATTAAATCAACAATACTTAAGCATAAAATGATGGAGGATAAGGTGGGGGTGTATTCCATTATACTTCCCACCTAGCTCTAGCAATACAACCTTGTCTTGAACACAAATGATAATACAAAGAAAATAGCCTTACCAATTCAAGGAAAAATGCTAAGATAAACCTCCACAATAGAAAAAGAATAGCCTTCCAAGGCTAGCACATCACTTCCACCAACCAATAACCAAGAAAGTATCCATACACAAGCACAAGAGAGAAACTAACCAAGATAGCAAAAATTTCAGTCCAATCCTTCTCACAATGGGAGAGTTATGATTTAAAATGAGATCTTATGATCTCTATTTATACAAAATGTCACTATCATAGTTTGTACACATAATTTTAGGGTAAACCACAAGATTATGGGTAAACAAACCTAATGTTTCCCCTTTACACAAATAATATTAAACAATTCACTTTTACATAAAAGAAAACCCTTAAAAAAGAGGGTGTCACCCCTTAAGGGAACGTTTTGACACTAGGAGCGAATCGTTGGAGTTAGAGATGTATGTTTAGGCCTCCAAAGGTCACATGTCAATCATCTAGGCCATCTCCTCATGGTCAAGGCCTTCTTCTCCTCAAATGTCCATGTGTCAATGAGGCATGTCTTCACCACCAAATTATTAAGAACCTGAGTAGATCTACAAATATAATCACAACAAATATTGATACACAATAGATCCACAAAGCAATATAGAAGAACCACACTTTTATTATATCAAACCCTTAGGGTAGGGAAACACCATACAATGGATCCTATTATGGAAGGGATCATCTCCTGTTCACTTGCCTCTTCAAGGGGGCATCCTCTTATTGAGCTATCACTTCAAATACAATACTTCTCTTCATATCTCATTGCATTGCTTGAACCCATTTATATAGTACTACCAACCACCTAAGAACATTCTAGAGGAAGAATCTTCTATAATAAAAACTTTCTAAGAAGTCATCTTACATTTATTATATATAACTACCATAGTGGGCCTTATTTAATACTATAGTGGACCTAGTCCACCTTACATTGAATGGTCTCTATTATTATCACTATGGGCCCTCTGGGCCTCCCACTACCTCTCTAGCTACCTAACATTCCATCCCCCTTATGAAAGTGTTGTCCTCAACACTTGTTATTGTTGGATTTTAATGTTGTTCAATTACATTCAGTTTCTTTATAAATTTACTTGAACTGAAGCATAAACCATGAACAATAGCACCAGTAATAACCAAGATCACAAGAAGAATAACCATGCACAGAGACACAAGTACAATAGAAAATGTTAAGATAAAAATAAAATAAAAAATATTAGATTGATGTTATTACAATGATGAGAGTTTCATATATATAGAACATATGGTGACCATCCATGAAAGGATGTGTCACTTGGATAATAAGTAACTATTTATTTACTAAGTATATTTATACATTGTATTATAAATACTATGTCATATATTTTAGATATATATATATGGAAGAATGTATTCTCGATGTTGTCCAAACATCAACACTCCCTCTCAACGAGGGAGACATTCTCAACCAAGGTTGTTCACCATAGGTACACCCCCATGAGTGAATGTTAGCATGATGATAACTGACACTTGAAAACACCTCAAGCACCTCAAGTCCATATTATTCCTTGTCATGATCAAGGAAGGACTACGTTTGGGCCCATTTATCACAAATGCACCTTTATGATAAATATATTATATCTCCCTTGGTCTGCAGTCCAATCTAGGAGAAGTTATGCCCGATGTTGAAACATCAACACTCCCTCTTAGCTAGGGAAGTATCTTTCCATAGTAGTACACAACTACTATCCAAAGACACACAGTCTTTTCCAGTAGTACACAACCACCATAGTAGAAAAAGGTTTTCCACACATGGCACTTCCATGTGGACTTCTAGAGGCTACACCCTCTAGAAACACTATGGTAAACTCCCATAATGTGTGATGTCAAGGGTCAACTCCCTTGACATGTCCTCATGTGCTCTCCACATGAGATGTTGGGTTATAAGCCCAAATGCACTTATCCCTTCTCAAATAAGTGTCCTCACAGATCAACTCAACTCAATTCACAGAGGAGTACGATCTGAAGAATGTTTGTCACACATGGCACTCCCATGTGAACTTCTAGAGGCTACACCCTATAGAAACACTAGGGTCAACTCCCATAGTGTGCGACGTCAACGGTCAATTCCCTTGACATGTCCTCATGTGCTCTCCACATGGGACGTTGGTCTATAAGACCAAACCCACTTATCCCTTCTCAAATAAGTGTCATTAGAGATCAATTCACTTTAGTCACAGAGGAGTATGATCTGGAGAATGTTTCAGGAAGTTTCAAACATCAACACTCCCTTTTAGTGAGGGAGACATTCTCTGCCACACCAAGTCTGTCACAGAATTACTCAAACTTCATCTTGGTAAGGGGTTTGGTAAGAACATAAGCAACCTGCTCATCTGTAGGAAGGTATTGCACCAATACAGCCTTCCTCTGCACCATGTCTCAGATGTAATGGTACTCAATCTCAATGTGTTTCGATTTTTCATGAAACATTGGATTCTCTGATAGCTTCACACAGCTCTGGTTATCACAATGAATAACAGTGGAATCTAGCACATGTCCACAAGGAGATTGCGAAGCCACACTGCTTCACGGACTACCACACTTAATGCAATGTACTCTGCTTCTATAGTACTCAAGGCCATAGAAGTTTGTTTCCTACTACACCAGGAAACCATGGCAGATCCCAAAGTGAAGCAACACCCAGAGGTGCTCTTCCTGTCTATTGCACTCACTTCCCAATCAGAGTCAGTATATCCCTGCAATCTCATGTCAATACTAGAAGTATATCTCAGACCATGTCCAATTGTTCCTCGCAGGTATCTCAACACATGATTCACAGCAATCCATTTTGTTTGTCTCGGTTGGCTCATAAATTGGCTAAGTGCACTCACTGCATAGAAAATATCTAGTCTAGTGTTAACCATATACATCAATGATCCAATCAATTGTCTGTACCAGGTCAGATCAATCTCATCGGAATTGGAAGAAGACACACATAGTTTCTTCATATTCATCACCATTGGTGTAGCCATGGGTTTACAGTTTAGCATCCCAAACTTTTTCAATATCTCAACTATGTACTTCCCCTGACTTAGGAAGATCTCATCAGTTATCTGCCACACCTCTAGTCCCAAGAAGTAGTGCATCATCACCAAGGTCCTTCATCTCGATCTCAGAGGCCAACGCATACTTGCATTCAATATTAAGGCTCTTTGTACCGGTGAGGAATAAATCATCAACGTAGAGGACCAGAATCAAGGCCTCGCCATTAACAGTCTTGTAGTATAGGTTGGGATCAATAACAATTTTTATGAAGCCAAAACTCATTAGGTGTCCATCAATCCTCGCATACCAAGCTCGAGTTGCCTGCTTGAGTCCATACAGGGCCTTCTTAAACCTACACACATGAGACTCCTTCTCATGTATGACGAAACCATCTGGTTGCTCGATGTATATTTCTTCCTCAATCTCTCCATTGAGAAAGGATGTATTCACATCCATCTGATGTAGTTTCCAACCCATGGATGCTGTGAGGGAAATAATCATCTAGATAGAAGTGTATCGAGCAACAGGAGAAAATGTCTCCTCATAATTTATTCCCTCCACCTGAGAGAATCCTCTAGCAACAAATCTTGCTTTGTGATTCTCGATGCTTCCGTCAGCTGTATGTTTGATTTTATATATCCATTTGGAAGTCACTATAGACTTCCTTTTAGGTCTCAAAACAATATCCCACACATCGTTCTTCATGATGGACTGATACTCCTCCATCATGGAATATCTCCATACTGGTTGACTAGATGCCTCCTCATAACATGAAGGCTCAGAATCAATGATGTGTCTCATAGATGCGGTATAGCACGAATATATCTGAGGTCTCTTTCTCTCCCAGAAGGTACCATGAGGAGATGCATTGTCCTTCTACTTCCTGCAGAGTCTGACGAGCCCATGTAGGTCTCTTCTGACCTACTACAATATCTCTCGGAACATCAACTGGAGGTACAGGATGAATGGGATCAATAGGCTCAATTGTCTCCCTCTGAACTGTTGGAGGGTGAAGGGGAGAAGGAACCATCTCTTCTTCTTTCCCACTATCAATATCCATGTGAGATCCTCTAGATATCATGAAGGCTACCTCCTCCTCAAAGGTAACATCTTTTCTCACTTCAATCTGTCTTTGACCAGGGATGTAGATCCGATATGCCTTTGAAGACTCATTATACCCCACAAATGTACCTCTTCTTCCTGAAGGGTCTATCTTGGTCCTTTTCTCTTTGGGTATATGAATGTATACTAAACACACAAATATCCTGAAGTGTCCAACCTCAGGCTTCACTCCAGTGAAGGCCTCCTTGGGAGTCATGTTCCTTAAAGTCTTATGAGGACTTCTGTTATGAACATACATTGTATTCATGGATGCTTCTACCCACAAAAACATAGGTAAATGTTGATCATGAATCATTTCCTTGACTGCCTCAAAAATAGATCTATTCTTCCTCTCTGTAACCCCATTTTGTTGAGGGTTGTAAGGCACAGTGTACTCCCTCTTGATCCCTGCCTCAATGCAGAAATCACTGAAATCCTGGGAGATATATTCTCCTCCATTATCTAATCTCAACACTTTAATCTTCTTTCCGGTCAGGTTTTCGACCTGTGCTTTGTACTCCTGAAATCTAGCAAGGACTCCATCCTTGGTCTTCAATAAGTAAATCCAAGTCTTCCGAGAGTGGTCATCAATGAAGATCACATAGTATAGGTATCCACTTACAGAAGAAATTGTCATGGGTCTGCATAAATATATATGAACCAAGTCTAAGATCCCCTTGGATCTGTTTTCGTTGCTCGGAAAGGACCCCTTGGCATTCTTTCCAAGAGCACAACCTCTGCAAATGCCATCATGTTCAACATGAATATTTGGAATACATGTCACCATCTTCCCCAGAGCAGGAAGAGCTCTATAATGTAAATGAGTAAGTCTCATATGCCATAGTTCACTCAAACTAATAGAATCATGTATTAAGGCTTGAACTGGTCGAACAGTCAATCTATACAATATGTCCTCTCGAACACCAATCACTCGAGAAGAATCCATACTAGAGTTCTTGTTCCATGCAAGAAATTTTCCATCAGAGAAAGCAACCTTGTAGCCTTTGTTCTCTAAGGATGAAATAGAGACAAGGTTCCTTCTCATCCCAGGTACAAATAATACATCATTCAAATGGAGTGAGGTGCCAGAATCCAATTGTAAGGAGGTGGATCCAACTCCCTTCACAGTATATCTGGCATCATCACCAAGTACAACATGTAAATGAGATTCTTTCTCTACTGGATCTATAAGGTGCTCTCTCTATCCAGTCATATGTCTGGAAGCACCATTGTCAATCAACCAAACATCATTACTAGTAGGAACCATACTTGAGAGGGATGAAATGAAGAAGAACTCTTCATCATCCATGCTTGCATTCCTTGACTTCCTCTGAGGTGGTTCTAAATAAACATTAGCATTGGAAGCATGTTTCTTTCCTTTCTTCCATGTAGGACAATTTTTCACATAGTTGCCATACTTGTCACATCTAAAGCACTGAACCTTTGACATGTCCTTATTTTTGTGCTCAGAAGTTGGTGTTGACTTCCTTCCTTTAAATTTTTTGAACCTCTTCTTTTTCCTTTTTTTTTCCTTGCACGAGTGGCAAGGGATTGATTTTAATCATGATGGGAACATTGCATGCCTCTAGCTGCAAGTCTGGTCTCCTCTTGAGTACAATCTTCCCATAAACAATCAAACTTGGGCAATTTGGATCGCCCACTGATACTTTGAATGAATGGCTCCCAATGACTTGGAAGACCATTAAGGGTAATCATGACAATTTCTTTATCAGAGATGATTTCACCAATAGCACCCAACTGACCTCTGGTCTCTGAAATCTTCATGAAGAAGGTGGAAACTGTATCAGACTTCGTCATCTTGAGATTTTGAAGCTGGTGTCTGAAGACAAGTGCTCTGTTGGTGTTGTTACTCTCAAACAACTTCTTCAAGGCGACGTACATCTACTTAGTTGTCTTCAAGTTGGAGATGCGAGGGATTAAATGGTCTCTCATAGAATAGATGATGATTTTTCTAGCTTTTGCATCATTCTTCCTCCATTGAGATTTTTCTGCATCATCAGTTGATTCTGGTACAACTTCTTCAACGCACTTCATTATTTCACTCTCTTCTAGAGTGATGAGAAATCTAGATTTCCAAGCACTGAAGTTGATTGTTCCATCAAGCCTACCTTCCACCAAAATACAGTTCACCATGGTTGTTGGAAGAGTGCATAAATTTTAACCTCAGTTGCAACAAAACAATGAATTGCAGGAAAGGTACGACGAGTTGTTGTAGAAGTTCAATGCACGTGCAATTGTCTTCTTTCAATAACGTTTCTCTGATACCATGTTGGATTTTAATGTTGTTCAATTACATTTAGTTTCTTTATAAATTTACTTGAACTGAAGCATAAACCATGAACAATATCAACAGTAATAACCAAGATCACAAGAAGAATAACCATGCACAGAGACACGAGTACAATAAAAAATGCTAAGATAGAAAAAAATATTAGATTGATGTTATTACAATGATGAGAGTTTCATATATATAGAACATATGGTGACCATCCATGAAAGGATGTGTCACTTGAATAATAAGTAACTATTTATTTACTAAGT
>ML806754.1:127782-138191 GCA_009831015.1 Picea engelmannii
TATATATATATATGGAAGAATGTATTCTTGATGTTTTCCAAACATCAACAGTTATGAGGGTGTACAACCATATACCAGGGTCCCATGGATAAGTGTGGACCATAGTGCTAAAGTAGACTATAGAACCAGGATCCCATGTAGAAATAAAAGCCACCATGTTGAACTAGTCCAATCGTCATTGTAAACTGGGGTCCCATGTCCAAGTGCTCATTTGAACTCCACACGGAAGATATCAGAACCTAATAACCAACTGAAAATGATGCTCCAAAGACTGACACGTGTCATGAGGATCCAAATAAGAAGATCCATCCACACAATGGTAAAGGGTCATAAATGAATCTGGAAGGAATAATACCATTTTACAATATGCAGGATAGACACTGGTAATCATAATTAGCTCATGACTTGTCTCATTGATGATCTCTACAGAATGTGGAGTAGAGTCATCAAATAAAATATGAAAGTGGTTGTCATCCCAGAAATGACAACTATCAATATACCAATCATTACAATCGGCCTCAAAATCATACTTATCATATACTTCTTGATTATATGCATCCATGATGTCCTCCATAAGATATCTCTCTTGTATGATAGTTAAGGACCTTTGAATATTGTGACAATTGTCCCTGACATCTTGTAAACCCTCTTGGAGATGGTGCTCAAGGGATTCAATATTTCATCTAACTTCCATGAGAAGTCGAATATCCATTGGAAATACCACATATAATATACCAAAAGAAATATCTTAAAATTATCTATCCAATGGCATTGATCTGGTAGCAAACTGAGCACTTTGTGAAAAATTATGAGCTATGTAGTCTCGCCGCTATCACGAAAACCCCCCAAAATGGTTGATTTTAAATCAACAATATCTTCACTTCCGGAGCTTCAATTTGGACGATTTGATTTTTTGAAATTGGGTGAAATTGTGAGAGGAACTCGGATCTGTAATTGTTTTGTGCAAATTCGACCCGAGTGTTATAGAAATCATACAAATCGCACGACCATTCGCGGAAAAAACCCTAAAAATTGTAGATTTTAAAATGCCAATAACTCCACTTCACGGACTCCATTTCAAGAAAAAAAAATTAATTGAGTGTTTTTCTGAAAAGAACTCAGATCTACAAGGATTTGCTACAAATTTTTCACTGAAATCGACAAAAATTATCTGGGATATCGTGGCCCTCTTTTTTTTCGAAAAAATAAATCTGCAAAAAAAAAAATCCCACAATGTCTACTAAGGAAAGTGTTTTGTTACCAATTATTAAGAACCTGAGTAGATCTACAAATATAATCACCAAAAATATTGAATACACAATAGATACATATAGCAATATAGAAGAACCACACTTTTATTATATCAAACCCTTAGGGTAAGGAAACACCATACAATGGAACCTATTATGGAAGGGAACCTCTCATGTTCACTTGTCTCTTTGATGGGGTATCCTCTTATTGAAATACCACTCCAAATACAATACTTGTTTTCATATCTCATTACATTGCTTGAACCCCTTTATGTAGTGCTACCAACCACCTAAGAACATTCTAGAGGAAAAACCTTCTAGAAGTAGAACCTTCTAAGAAGTCCTCTTACATTTATTATATCTAACTACCATAGTGGGCCTTATTTAATACTATAGTGGACCTAGTCCACCTTACATTGAATGCTCTTTATTATTATCACTATGGGACCTCCAGGGCCCCCACTAACTCTCTAGCCACCTAACATTTTGTTAAGAACCTTAATAGATCTACAAATATAATCACCACAAATACTAAATACACAATAGATCCATGGAGAAATATAGAAGAACCACACTTTTATTATATCAAACCCTTAAGGTAGGGGAACACCATAAAATGGATCCTACTATGGAAGGGATCCTCTCATGTTCACTTGCCTCTTTGAGGGGGCATCCTCCTATTGAGCTACCACTCCAAATAAAATACTTCTCTTCATATCTCATTACATTGTTTGAACCTCTTTATATAGTGCTACCAACCACCTAAAAACATTCTAGAGGAAGAACCTTCTAGAAACAAAACCTTCTAATAAGTCATCTTACACTTATTATATATAACTACCATATTGGGACTTATTTAACACTATAGTGGACATATTCCACCTTACGTTGAATTGTCTCTATTATTATCACTATGGGCCCTCCGATCCCCCTACTACCTCTCTAGCTACCTAACATTTTGTTAAGAACTTGTGTAGATCTACAAATATAATCACCACAAACACTGAATAAACAATGGATCCATATAGCAATATAGAACAACCACACTTTTATTATATCAAACCCTTAGGGTATGGCAACACCATACAATAGATCTTATTATGGAATGGATCCTCTCCTATTAACTTTCATTTTCAAGGGGACATCCTCTTATTGAGCTACCACTCAAAATACAATACTTCTCTTCATATATCATTACATTAATTGAACCTCTTTATATAGTGCTACCAACCACCTAAGAACATTCTAGATGAAGAACCTTCTAGAAGTAGAACCTTCTAAGAAGTTATCTTACATTTATTATATCTAAATACTATAGTGGGCCTTATCTAATACTATAATGGATCTAGTCCACCTTTCATTGAATGGTCTATACTATTATCATTATGCACCCACCCGCACCCCCACTACCTCTCTAGCTACCTAACACAAGCCATATCCCTTCTATGTGATTTCAAGCCTCCAAAGGTGATGTTTTGTCTCTCCTAGTAAAATTGTTTAGCATGTAAGGGATAATTTAAGTATCTCAAGTCATCTTCTAGGACTCCAAACGTACATCTCTCTCATCTGACATGCGGGCCCTTGACATCCAACCTCTGGTCTTGAAGCCCAAGCTAGGATTTCTCCTCCAAAACTATCCACCAACTAGGTCCTGCAAAGACAAATAAGCACGCCCTCCAAGGATCTCAAGTCATAATATCATGATGAGTAAATCAAATCAATAAATGAGCCACCTAAGCATGTGCATCAAATATTACCTAGTCAAACAAGTAAGTGCTCAAAGACATTATGCCACTTTCCAAGATTGGATATGGGAGGGTTGACAAGGTGTCCTATTGGGTAGATCTTTCTCTAGGTTAATGAGTGTTTCCCAAGTGATCCCTCTCTAAGCCATGTGAAGTATATGAAGTGGTTAAGTATGGATGGGAATGATACAATGGATCTTCAAGGGAGTTTCCTAGTATCAAACCCATTCTCTAGGAAGACCACTTACTAGGGCACAATGTAAACCACCAAGGTGACACAGGGAAAAAGGCATAATGTTCAAGCATGTGTCATGAAATAAAAAGCAGTGTAAGATACAACATACTAAAAATGCCTCAAATATTGAAATGACACTCACCATAATACCTGACTTGTACCTCATGGAGCAAGGCCCAATGTCTTTTGGAAGCCAGCTGGTGTGGTGAATTCCATCTAAAAATCCTGACCTTTGTGGTGGTGAGAAGGGTCTCCATCTGTGTAAGTGGAAATTGTTGGCCATGTAGTCTCTCGACACTCCATATCTGCAACATGAAGGCCTTGAGACATGATCTCCTTATTTATCCCATAAAATGGGGATAACATATGGCTCCTACTTGGGGGCATGTGCTCATCGTAGAGTGCATGAGAACATCAACATCTCTTGACAGACCTTTTCCTGCCAAAACTTAGACAAAAACATCAAAGCATATAGGATGGTGCTATCACCCTTCATCCATATACATAAAACTCCAAATAAAAACTAATCTAGAAAAGAAAAATTTTGAATTTTTTTCAAAAATTTATAAACTAAGCATGAAATCAATATGCAAGTAGAGAAAAATGAAGATGAAACACATTTAAACTAATATAGGTAATTCAAGATGAAAATGAAAGGAAATAAATATGACCTACCTACTTACTTAGAGCCTGGGGGGGCTAAAGATCAAGAGATGGGTGATGTCAAGTGAATTCATACAACCAGTGTAACCAACTGATCATCTCCTCAAAGTATATCCCCTTATGTGTAATCATGTAATACAAAAAAGATATATCAAGCACATAGTAATCATGAGTATAAATACACATATAATCGATCATGAAATAAAACTTGTGGAGGTGGGAGGGAGGGAGGAAATACTGTTGGAAAGAAATACCATCAGCTTGATCATCCCATCTGAAAATGTAGCCACAAGCCTGATCAATCCATCCTTGAAGAGGGATACCATATATAGACGACGCCTCATCTTCATCTTCACTTATAAAATCAATGCTCCCTGAAGGTTGAGAAAGGACAAGAGATCCCAAGAAAACCATATGATTTCCAAACCAAGAGGGAATGAGGTAAGGCACGACATTAGAGATAAAATCCTCCGTCGGAGTTAGGAAACATATCTTATTTGTTTGCAAATACCTTCCCAAAGTCCCAAAATGAAAGTACTTATGTTTGGTGGTGTGTACATCACATTGATTTGGGTTGGTCACGACCTGGTATCTATCAAAATATGAGCACAATGGTTGAAAGTTCTCATAAGACAAATCTGCATCCTCCAAAGGGTATGCGTCAAGGGATGAATGAAGATCACTTTGAATATGCTGCGAAAATTCATCCTCAAAATTGCGGAAAAAATATGTAACCATATCATCATCAGGCTGCCAAATATCTAAACCATACATGTATGAAGACGAGTCCTCTAAAGATGATACTCCAACCTGCTCTGCATGAGAGCTACCCTCAACGTCATAAATGGAATCTCTATCAATGATGAAGTAAACCACATCCCATATACATCTCCCAACCTATATGAAATAATCAATATGGTCATTAACTATATCTGAGGTTTGTTCCATGAATTCATCAACATAATAGGAGTTGATTACTTCTTCACAAGACTAGATAACCTCATTTCCTTCAAAAGGGAAATCAGATAATAATGTCTTGTTTAGTCCTTTTGCAAGAGAGAATTCATCAATATCCTTTTGGTATTTTTATTCATTTCCAAAGTCATGGAACAAAGCATCATCAAATTTTTCAAAAGTATTATAACTCATGATGTTCTCTTCTTGATGTGTAGGAGAAGAATATGTTTGGATATCCTCATCAAGTGGAAGGAAAAATACTTCATCTCCATCACATATCTTATCTGGATATTCTTCAAGATTCTCTTCATGAATATGTTCTTCAGCCAAGTCTTTGTCATATTCAATAGGATCAAAGAAATCACCATCTTTATCTTGATCTATAATGATTTTATAGAGTTCCTCAGGCATGAAGAGTGGTTCATCATCATTTGGGAATATTTCCTTGTACCCATATTTCTCAGTCACAACATCATATGATGAATCCAAAATATTCAATGAACACTTCCTAGGTTGAGTTTGGGGTAGGCCTTTTCTCATAATCGTCAATGATGGCATCAAGATCTTCTTCTCTTCATTGAAAAAACTTAACCATAAAATCCTTATCAGGGAAAAGTTTCATCAGTTGTTGACAGAACTAGAAATCTTTATTTGTGCTTTGCTTGAGATGCTCAAAATTTTCCTCATTACTTTTTTCAACTTCATGTCTTTCAACTTTTTTTTCAACAAGCTATGGAAGAAGTGTTTCTCTCAATGTTCCAATAGAATCAAGGTCAAAGCCTTCTCTCGAAAAATCATCCTCCAGGTCCTAAATTGTATCTTCAATAATTTGAGCTTTTGGTCCCCCAATGTTTAAGGAACTCTCTGATGAGGATATTCAAAGAAGATATAATTCTTGGATTGTAATAATCCTTGAACCAAATCCTATGTTCACTTCTCAAGGACAACAAGATAAAACACAGGCATACATCCTCATGTTGTGCACTCAAAATGTGGATGCCTCTGACAAAATCAATAATGTGTGCTATGATAGACAATGGATTACCATCAAACTTTGGGAGGAGGTCGAATTGGTTCATCGGGCACTTGTTTGGATATCCATTAATAGATTCTATATCCAAGGTCTTGTATTCTTCATGAAAGAACCATATATCCATATTTCCATTACTCATGGTAATATCTCAATTAAGTCGCTAGATGAGCTCAATTCTTGTCAAAGGATGGAAAGGGATAAAGTGGGTTCTGGGAAGGTGGAGCAGACAAATGAGATTCAAGAAGATATCATCAAAAAAGGGGGAAAAGGGAACATCCCTAGGGTGGAGTCGCCAGGAAATATATGGGAGAGGTTTTGGGATATCTTTCTAAAGTGTCGTTAGGGCTCCGAAGAGGATTCAAAATCCTCCCCGAAAATGACGCCAAAATGTTATCGCACAATTTGTAGGTTGGTAAAATCCTAACCCAGACACCAATTGGTGACAAATTAGAGAACACCTACCCATTTTCACCTTAGGCAAGTGTTCACGTCACTTTAGAGATGAGGTAATCACCTCAAGGGGGGAATTTAGGTGGGCCTAGGGAGAATTGAGATGGAAAATGATATGTATGAATGGATGTCCCTAGAGGTCAATTATAAATGGTAGGTATAGCTTGGAAAAGAGTCTTGGTAAGGCTTAAGGGTTTCCAAGTGAGTTGAATGACCTGTCGAGTGTAAAGTACCTACTCAAGACACAATGAAAACCAAGGATGCTTGTAATATGTTAGTTGGAAAAGAAAGTTAAAATTGATGTCCTTAATTGCAGAAAAATTAAATGATATATATCATCTCATGAAAGATAGTAAAGGGTACAAAATAAGTGCTAAAATTATGACTGAATATGAAAGAGACAATCTCGTAAGGATATCTCAACTCAACAATCATAAATCAATAATATAGCACAAAAATAAAGGATGAAACAAAAGATTAATGCAATGATATTTATCAGCCTTATCGTTGTAGAAAATGAATATTTATAGCAGAAACATCAACCACTGAAAACCACTTCTAACTATCTCAACAAGTGCACTAGGGTTAGTAGAGAGTTAGGGAAAAATTGTAGCCAATTCCTAGGGTTAGTTTAGGAGTTACTAGGAGTTAGAGAGTTAGTTTTCTGCAGCCCTAATGGTTGTAGGTTAATTTTGTAAAAGAAGCAAGAATTAATGGTTGAAATGGGACACCTCAATGAGGCAAGAGAGCCTAGGGCTCAAGGAACAACTTCCAAAAGAGATCACTTTAAAACTTGAAAATATCACGTTTACCAAGGCAACAATTTATTTCTCCAATGCAACAAATAATGACTAGTGCCTTTAATGATTGGGTTAATTGAGTCAGTAAAATAATGAGCTAGAGTTACTACCTCCTTATGGGTGTAAATCCTCTTACTCCTCAAGGAAAATGTCTCTAGCTAGGGTTTAGACTAAGAGGGTGCATGCACTTATACTTCTCTTAGTAAACCCTTATTAAATCAACAATACTTAAGCATAAAATGATGGAGGATAAGGTGGGGGGGGTGTACCCTTATACTTCCCACCTAGCTATAGCAATACAACCTTGTCTTGAACACAAATGATAATACAAAGTAAAAATCCATACCAATTCAAGAAAAAATGTTAAGATAAACCACCACAATAACAAAATAATAGCCTTCCAAGGCTAGAACATCACTTCCACCAACCAATAACCAAGAAATTAGTCATACACAAGAGAACAAGAGAGAAACTAGCCAAATATAGCGAAAATTCCAGTCCAATCCTTCTCACAATAGGAGAGTTATGATTTAAAAAGAGATCTAATGATCTCTATTTATACAAAATGTCACTAGCATAGTTTGTCCACATAATTTTAGGGTAAATCAAAATATTAGGGGTCAAAAACCCTAATATTTCCCCTTTACACAAATAATATTAAACAATTCACCTTTAAATTCACTTTTACCCTAAAACAAGAGAATGTCACCCCTTTAGGGGACGTTTTGACACTAGGAACAAGTAATTGGAGTTGGAGATGTATAGTTAGGCCTCCAAAGGCCACATGTCAATCATCTAGGCCATCTTTTCAAGGTCAAGGCATTCTTCTCCTCAAACATCCATTTGTCAAAGAGCCATGTCTTCACCACCAAATTGTATCCCTTCTATGTGATGGCAAGCCTCCAAAGGTGATGTTTTGCCTCTCCCAGGAAAACGATTAGCGTGTAAGGGCTAGGTTAAGTATCTCAAGTCATATTCTAGGCCTCCAAAGGTACATCTCTCTCTTTCAACATGTAGTCCCTTGACATCCAACCTGTGGGCTTGAATCCCCATGGAAGCCCAAGCTAGGATTGCTCCTCCAAAACTATCCACCAACTAGGTCCTGCAAAGACAAATAAGAACACCCTCCAAGGATCTCAAGTCATAATATCATGGTGAGTAAATCAAATCAATAAATGAGCCACCTAACCATGTGCATCAAATATTACCAAGTCAAACATGTAAGTTCTCAAAGACATTATGTAACTTTCCAAGCTTAGATATGGGAGGGTTGACGAGGTGTCCTATCAAGTAGATATTTCCCTAGGTTAAGGAGTGTTTCCCAAGTGATCCCTCTCTAAGCCATGTGAAGTATATGAAGTGGTTAAATATGGTTGGGAATGATATGATAGCTCTTCAAGGGAGCTTCCTAGTAGCAAACCCATTCTTGAGGAAGACCGCTTACTAGGGCACAATGTCAACCACCAAGGTGAAACGGGGCAAAAGGAATAATGTCCAAGCATATGTCATGAAATCTAAAGCATTATAAGATAAAACATACTAAAAATGCATCAAATATTGAAATGACACTCACAATAATATCTGAATTGTAAATCATGGAGCAAGGCCCAATTCCTTTCGAAAGTTAGTTGGTGTGGTGAATGTCGTATGAAAATCCTGATCTATGTGGTGGTGAGAAGGGTCTCCATCTATGTAAGTGGACATTTTTGGTCATGTAGTATCTTGACACTCGATATATGCAACTTGAGGGCCTAGAGACATAATATCCTTATTTATCCCACAAAATGGGGATAACATCTAGCTCCTACTTGGGGACATGTGCTCGTCATAGAGTGCATGAGAACTAAAACATCAATTGTGCAAACTACATAGTAAATCACACTCCCATAAAGGATTTTAAAAATATAACATAAAAAGTGTTAAGCCCTAATATTGTCTCATTACCCCTTAATTGGGGCATATTATATTAGTAATGTTATTTTATTTATGTCATCTTTAGGCCATTAGTTGTAATTATACCTCCTAGTTTCCTATATATACCAAGGAGACATTTTCATTTTGAATCATCTTGTACTTGAACATTTAAGTGGGGTAAAAGGAGGTTGCCCCCTAGAAGAGGATTATTATCTGAAATTATCTCTTTTTCAAGTCATTGAGTACTTTTTCTAAGTTTTTTCTATGCTATATTGATATTTGGTACTTAACATATGGTATCAGAGCTCAAGGTCTTGGGGTTTCGCTGCTACATCTAAGACACCTTGGAATTTTTGCTATAAATTTTTTTCTACAATGTTTCAAAAGGAACGGCTTGGAGAATATTTAGTAGACAGATCAAGGTATGTTGGGTTCAAAATGCAGCTCCTAAGACCTTACACTTTCAGAGATACAACCTGTACAAGATAGGGTTATGGAATCATCCTGAATTGCGTCATTGTGGAATATTCGCTATAAAAACGTTTTTGTAACGTTTCAGACCCTACACTCTGGAGGATATTTATAGAAATTAGTAAAGTATATGTGGTTAAAATTTCAGCTACTGTATCATCATAAATTTGTAGATACACCTTGTGTAAGATAGGGTATCTGACTAGTCCTATTGACTAGTCTCAAGAAGGTGTTCCAGGTAAAACAATCATATCTTATTCCTAGAGTATCCAAACTAAGTGGGAATGGTTTCATTGGATCTTGGATAGTCTGTAGTATTTCCGGTGCGAGTTTCATAATTTTATATCGATTATTTTGTGTGGGGCACGCTATACAAGTGAGATCTCCTGGAAAGGACAAAAATTGAAAAGTTGTGGGGAAGTTACCCTAAATTCCACTTGGCACATCCAATTTTTATCAGACCTGTGGCATTGCAGAGAAGAAATATCAGAGAACTACATAAAAAAAAGTTTCATACCTAGAAGGGTCGAAACTTGGGAGATACAACAGAAGAAATATTGTCTAGCAGAACCACCTCAAAATCAAGGTTCAAAAGTGATACTTGGACAACATGCCACCCAAAAAGGGAACTTATACACCAAATAAGCCTCCAGAAAATCCTACTTGGACTCTTCATGAAGGTGAAGAAATGTGTAGGGACATAAATGATTTACAAAAGAAGATAGTAACAAAAGATGAACTACAAGATATGATGGAGGGTTTAAAAGGGGAGATCATGGAAGTATTGAAAAAATTTGTAACAAAGAAGACACCTGAAAGTGAAAATGCATCCCATGAAATTCATGATGAGGACACAAGGAAGGTGAATCAAGAATGGAGAAACTCCAACTT
>ML806754.1:142859-193363 GCA_009831015.1 Picea engelmannii
TATTATCTGAAATTATCTCTTTTTCAAGGCGTTGAGTACTTTTTCTGAGGTTTTTCTATGCTATATTGATATTTGGTTCTTAACAAAAAGAAGCATGGAATAAAATTAATCCAAATGTACACCACTTCCATGTATTTGGTAGTATAGCATGGGCTCACATTCTTGATGAGAAAAGGAAAGCTTTACATCCTAAAAGTGAGAAGTGTATTTTTGTTGGATATTGTGAAGATGTCAAGGGTTACAGAATTTTTCAACCTCATTCAAATGAAATTATTATTAGAAGAGATGTTAAATTTGATTAAAATATCTTGGAATGTGAGTCTAATTCGACGCTTGTTCCATCTTCGACCTACAAGATATCTTCAACGTTTGTTCCATATTCTATTCCTATTATGGTTTCTTCTTCTTAAGATGATGATAGTGAGGACCTCTACCTGCTCACCTTCCTCCAAATGAGTCCATTGAATGTGAACCTACACCAACACCACTAATTCCTATATGGGTTCATTCAACACAAGAAGCATATGGTGATCTTTTTAGTGATCCTTTAGATTAGCATTAGACACGTTCACAATTCCAACAAGCCTCTTCTCTTTTGGATCAAGTTTCAAAGACTTGTGGTCCCAACACATTTGCAGAAGCTTCAGGTCATCTATATTGGGACACAACAATGAATGAAGAATATCACTCTTTAATGGTGAACAATACTTGGGATATTGTGCCTCTTCTAAAAAGAAGAAAAATTTTCAAATGTAAACAGGTGTACATAACTACGTATGCATCATATGGAAGTGTTGAAAGACACAAGGATTAACTAGTTTCCAAATGGTTCTCTCAAGTTGAAAGCATTTACTATAATGAAACATTTTCCCCTATAGACAAAATGAATTCCATCCACCTCGTTCTAGCCCTTGTTGTCTCACATAAATGGGAGGTCCATCATATGGATATTAAATCCTCCTTATTTCATGGGAATTTGCAAGAAGAAATCTACATGCAACAACCTCCTAGATTTGTTCAGAATGAATCTAGCCTTGTTTGTCACCTTAAGAAATATCTTTATGGTCTTAGGAAAAATAATTGGGCCCATGATTTGTACCCTTTTCCCATCTATTTACCCTATTTTGGAGATACTTTAAGTCATATTTTACCCTCTTTTGAAAATATCTTACCTGTGACTTCATGTCTTAAACCCAAGGTACAACATTTTTATTAATTACATCATTTAAGTGGTAATATAGGATGTTAAGTAGTTTCTTTCTTGATTTTGGGTTATGATGAGATGGCTTGGAAGCCTATACTTGTAGGTTGAGAACAGGTCATGTTCATTCAAAGATCTGATGTTGCTACTCCTTCCCCAACTTATATGGTGTCCCTTTTTGATATGTTGTTACTTCTATATGTTGTCACTCTTTAAGCTATGATGTTGCCACTTTCACGATCCTGTTGATATGTGAGAATTTGGTCTTTGACCAATGCTCAAGTATTGTTAGGGACCTAACCTCCATAACCCTTCATGTAGATATAATAATATATTGCCATGTAATAAAAGGCGACATTAGTTAATAAGGCATATTTAATAAATTGGAATAAGTCAATGTAAGAAGACCTAATAGAATTTTTTGCTTCTAGAAGAATCTCCGTCTAGAATGATCTTTAGAAAATAAAATTAGTATAAATAAGATTCGGATTCATGAGAAGTTTTTTATTAAGAATTATTGTAATAGAGCACTTCTCTGCTGGAGGTTTCCCCCTCGAAGATACAAGTGAACATTGTTTCCTATCAATAAAGGTATTATTTTGGTGTTGTGGTTTCATCTATTGTGTTGTTTCGTTGTTATTCTCTGCAATATTTTTGTTTTTGGATATTATAATAGATCTGGTACCATACAAGTATAGGAGTAGACAAACACTAGCGTGGCAAGAACAAGTCATCAAAATAAATAGGAGTACTAGTTGTTGCAACTACTCGTGGTTTTGAAAACAAAATGATTTATTTTGTACATCAGTTGTAACAACACAAATGTGAAACATATATTGTGTTATGTATTGATCAAATATGATATTCTATTTGTAAATATTGTTATCTAGAAATGTATAAATAATAGGATCTCTCTCGGAAGAAGATGTATGGAGAACTTATTGTATATTTTTTTTATAATATGAGTATACTAGGTCATGCTATCTGAGTATTAATTTGTGAGTTATTTCAGCAGCCCTGATTGGTGATGGAAGGACCCCCTTCACTAATCAGGTGTTGCAATCTCATTTGTTTTATTAAGTATATTTATCATACTCTATTTCATAATTTTTAAGTGTTGTAGTCATTACCGGTCTGTGTGGATTGTTACTTGTTCCTTATCATCGTTAATTACATGGTTGCTTGTAGAGATTGGTTGATTATTAGAAGGAATTGAGAATATTTGTTATTGTTGCTACTTCTGTTGGGTGGAGCTTCATTCTGGTTTTTTCATCATTTGCATTTCTCTTTAACAGATATTCTCTTTTAATAAAATTATAGCAGGTGCATTCTCTTTAAAGTCATTGTGAGCTTGTGATTGATCATAAGTATTGTTAGATTGTTTTTATTTCGCAGTTGTGATTTTATTTCTAGTAAGAGTTTTGTGGATCGAGAGTAATTTTCTCTTATTCGCGACTATTTATAATATTTTATATAGAAAAAATTAGAATTGTTTTTTCTTTCAAGAGAGAATAGATTGATTGAGTTTTCATTCATTTACTGCACGATCATTAGAATTACCAGTACTACAGAGGAAATTGTAGCATGCATAGAGACTTTGAAAATATCCTTGAAATAAAATATGACCCCTAGTTTGATAATTAATGTGAGTGTTATTTAGTTATCTTAGAAATACATTTAAAATCCCCAACATTTTGGCGTTGTTGTCAGTGAGGTTATAAGGGTGAAAAAATACAATTTAGTGTGTGGATAGTTGCATTACCTCTGGTGCTATTGAGGCATGAAAAGTAAAGATGAAAGGTAAGAGCCTACACATATATCACCAACCCTTAGGTTATAGTGATAGACTTACGTCTCACCTACACCAGAGTATATAGAATTCATGGGTGAAAAAACATATAGAATGCGTGAATAGAGGTAGAGGAAGACCCTCAAAAACTAATAATCTTGTAGGTAAAGGAGGTTGAGGACAAAAGGATCAATGCAGAAAAACATATATACTGGAGATTATTTCAAAGGAAGAATCAACATCTTGTAATGCTATGATAGTGGCATCCCATGTAGGAACCAGTCATCGGCGTAATCCAAAAAGTAATTCTACTAAAACAGTTGAATTTGAGCTAAGAAAGGAATCAAGGCCACAAGGAGAACCTTCTATGGTAGCAGAACCTGAGTTTCAATATCTATCATAAGGACAAGGAGAAACATGGGAGCCTATACTGTATTATCAAATTCTAGTATGTGTAGCAGCCTATGAACCTCCTATTCTAGATCAAGGAAGTGTTGCTAAACCTTCTGCACTAGAGACAAAGGAACCTTTTTCACCTCAACAAGTACCTCATGAATTTTGAATCCTATAGGACTATTGGAGGCTATGGGAAAACATGGTTTATACAACATTTAATATTGAATTTCCTATTGTCGATACCCATGGAGGCACACTTATGAATCCAATCTCTTTATCATCCCTTCCTAATTTCCATGGGATTACCATTGAATATCCAAATGCCTTATTTTTCAAATTTGATGTGTTATGTCGAAGCTATGACTATACCACCAATTTGTAGACGTTGAAATTGTTCCCTGCCACTTTTAAGGGAGAAACCCTTATATGGTTTATGGGTCTTGGTGGTGGTACCATAACCTCTTGGGATGACATGAAGAAAACCTTCCTTGAGAAGTATCAGGAATACTGCAGATCTTGAGAACTTAGGGAAGAAATCTTCAAAATGACACAAAGGGAGGAAGAGAACCTGGAATATTATGTAGATATGTTCCAATACAATTTGCAGAGATCTTCACACACTACTCTGGGTGGTGACATCCTGAAGATAATTTTGATTCGAGGGATGCAAGACGAATGGTTGGATATGTTGAATCTAATGGGAAAAGGGGATATCTCTAAGGAAAGTTATGATACAATTTGTGATATTTGCAGAAGATGTTCAAGAGGAATATCCAGAAGAAAACTAGGGATCAGTACTTCCCCACAAGAGCCACAAAATCAACCAATGGGGGAGTAACTCATGTGGATATTGCAAATTTGTTGGAAGACTTCAGGACGGGCATCTTAGGGATGTTATCTTCACAGTTGGATGTGTTTCAAGATAAACAGAGACAACTGGAGACTAAGAAGGTGCTCTCCATCTTCTTCCCGAAATGTAAAAAGAAACACTCCTCAAGAGAGTGCCCAGTAAAATTATTTGATATATGTGGAATTTGCGACCAAGAGAATCCTACAAAATCATTTCCATCTTTACCTAGATTAAAGGCGGTCTACTAGGGAACCCATGAAGAGGTCGAACCAACTTGTTTTCTAGCTTTGAAGAAGGTGTTGTAGGATTGACACGCATGTATGAATAAGGACCCTTCTACATTTTTTAATACTTGGAATAGTTGGTATAACCCTAAACAACCACAAGTTTTCAATCCTCACTAGAAAAACCCCCAACAATTCTAGTATCCTTCACCTTGGGTACAATGGTCGGCCCAACTAGTTCAAAATTCCCCTTGGACACTAAACTGGTGAAATCCCTCTTTCTTTGTACAACAATTTCTAGCACCCCAACCATGGTTTCCTCTACCATTACCTCCACAATTACCTATGCAACCACAATTGAAACTTCCTATGAATGCACCAATCAATACTCCAATGAATGTTCCTATGATTTGACCTCAATTACATGTACAAAATAGTCTGAATACAAACAATAAGATGGTTCACTAGGCTTAAATGTCAACCTTCCCATCCTATAATATTGGTCCCCTTGTATGTAACGATGTACACATTAGGTACGGGAGGGTAATTCAACCAGAAAATTCACCAATAATCACTGAACTGTTGGAGGAAAAACCTCTACCTCCTGAAACAAGGAAACATCATGAAGAAAATGAAAATTCCACACATTTTTCAACTCCATGAGTAATAGAAACAACACAACATGTGTATATTTCTAGCCCAACCCACACTCAAGATGTTACTCCTCCATACCTAGAAAGGACGGAAATAGCTAAGACACCCCCACAACTTGAGTTTAACCTATTGGAAGAAGTCCATAACAAATGCATCAAAATAAATATGTTACAAGCAATAAGAGAAGTACCAATTTATGCTAGAAATGTTCGATATCTATGCCTTAATAAACTAGGAAGTAAACCCTGGGATCCACCCAATATCCATGTTTTGGGAAAATTATCTGACCCAATTTTGGGCAAGAATACACCCATTAAATATGATGACCCTGGGAATCTGACAATCATTGTTCAGATCCAAGTGAAACTTTTTCCAACACATTAGTGGATTTGGGGGAAGTTATTAATATCATGAATAAGGTATAAGTTTTAAACCTGCGAATTAAAGCAATGCATACAAATTCTTAAGAAAAACATAATTTAATCAATGGCTCATACACACACTACACAGAGATTTACGTTGGAAACCCTTAACCAGGAGAAAACCAACATTCATTGGTGTCACACCTTTCAACTCTTCATTGTATTAATTTCACCATTCACCATATAATATATACAATATTTTAGGTATTTTGTAGCTACCAAAATCCTAATCCCTTAATCCCAGTTTAATTTTGAAACCGCTGAAAGTAGAAGAATATGCTAAAATAGAAAAAAATGCCCAAAAAACAATTTTGGGGCGCTGCCACGAATGTTGTGTGTAACCAGGGGAGCCAACTTGGCCCCCCCTAGGACGCCCCTAGGAAAGTGTCTGGTGCACATGACACAAAGAGTGGAGGAATTTGGGATCTTCAGATGCAGTTGTCGAATCTGAAGCGCCCAAACACACACATGCAAAGAATAAAGAATATAAAACATACCCAACATTCTCCCACTTGTTGTTTTATTTGCATACAGGGGTTCACAGGATTACATAGTCAACAATCCAAAGTAGCAATGCCCATTTTTCCTCTACACCAGGAGAACTTCTCTGTGCTCACAGACTTTGTCAATGAATTTGCAACATTCTTCAAAGTGTCAACCTTTTCTAGTGGCACCTTCTTTTCTTCAACCATGTCTCTCACAAAGTGATACTGAACATCAATATGCTTTGTCTTTGAATGATAAGTAGGGTTCTTTTCCAGGAAGATTGCAATCTAACTGTCACAATTTAATCTCATTGCTTTTTGTACCAACCCAATACCTTAACACAATCTATGTAATCATATTGCTTCCTTGCTTGCATGAGTGGTTGTCATGTACTCATCTTCTATAGTTGAGAGTGCCACTACAACATGTATTTTGCTCATCCATCTAATTGTTCCTTTAAATAGGTTAAACACATACCCACTTGTAGATATTCTGTGATCCAGATCTCAAGCTCATTCTACATCAACAATCCCATGTATGTTCAACATTCTATATATTCTTATTCTTCCTTGGTAGCACAATCCATAACTGGTAGTGCCACGCAAATACCTAAAGACACTCTTTACTGTTGTTCAATTATCCTTCCCTAGTTTTGACATATACCTGCTCAAAACTCACACTTCATGTGCAATGTCTGGTCTAGTACATACCATTGCATACATCAAACTACCAACTGCACTGGCATATAGAACATGGGACATGTCCTCTTCTTCTTCCTGTGTTTTGGGACATTGATATGCAGATAATTTTACACCTATAGGAATAGGAACCTTGACCGATTTACTTCCATGCATATTAGACCTCTACAATATCGTCTAAACATATTTTCTATGATTCAACTAGAGTTTCTTGTTTGCATGATCTCTTTTAATCTCCATTCCCATAATGGAGTTAGCAGCACCGAGATCCTTCATGTCAAATTTGGAGGATAGTTGTAATTTCACCTCCTTGATAACATCCATGTTATTTCCTACCAGCAATATGTCATCAACATACAACACTACATAAATGAAGTGATTACCAACCTACTTGGAATATACATAATGATCATCCCTGCTTCTCACAAATCTCAATCCAAGGATGTATGTGTCAAAATTTTGGTACCACATCCTAGGGGATTTCTTCATACCATATAGTGACTTCTTTAGCTTACATACCAGCTCTTTCTTTCCCTTCACTACAAATCCTTATGGCTTCTTCATGTAGATTTATTCTTCCATATCCCCATGTAGTAATGTTGTCTTCACATCCATCTGTTCCACTTCAAGATCAAAAGCAGTAAAAATAGATAAAATAAATTTAATAGAAGTTAACTTGGCAACAAGAGAAAAAATTGCACCAAATTCAATTCCCTTTACCTGGGAATAACCTTTTGTTACTAATTGAGATTTGTATTTCTCCACTTTTCCTTCCGCATTAAACTTCTTCTTAAACAACCATTTTCTACCAACATATTTTATTCCAGCTGGCAACTCAACTACATCCCATGCCTCAGTCTTATCCAAGGAATCCATTTCTTCGACCATGGCCTTCTTCCCTAGTTTACTATCCTATGAATTCATTGCTTCCCTGATAGTTCTGGGATCATCATCAGTAATAGATAGAGAAAAAATAGAAAGAAAATCAGGTGGACTATACCTTTCTGGTTTCCTTATTTCCCTCACTGATCTCTTCAATACTAGGGTATGAGTTTCTTCTTCTTCTAATTCATATTCTTCAGTTGATTCATATTTTGCATCATCCAACTCAAACTCTATTTTATTAGGTTCTTCTTTCCTTGGTAGGAATTCATGTTTGAGAACATCTTTCACCTCTCTAAATACAACATCCCTATTGTAAACAGTCTTCTTAGTTTCTTGGTTCCAAATCTTATAACCTTTCACACCATCTTTATAACCAATAAAGATACACTTTTCATCTTTATTATCTAGCTTACTCCTATTTTCCTTTGGAACATGTACATAAGCATCACAACCAAACACTTTGAGATGTTCAAGAGAGGATTCTTACCAATCCATACCCCGTGTGGAGTTTTATCATCCAACGTTGATGAGGGTGATCGATTGACCAGGTAACATGTTGTACCCACTGCCTCTGCCTAGAATTACTATCCTAACTTGACACCACTAAGCATGCTCCTTTATTTTTCCATTAGTGTCTTATTCATCCTTTATGCAACTCCATTCTGATGAGGTGTGTATGGAGTAGTCTTCTGCCTTGCTATACCACACTTCTTACAGAATTCTTTGAATTCATTTCCATAGAATTCTCTACCATTATTTGTCCCCAATACCTTTATTTTCTTCTCTATCTGATTTTCTACCAGAGCCTTAAACTCTTTAAATTTATCAAATACCTCAGATTTCTTTCTAAGAAAATAAATCCATGTGTTCCTTGAGAAATCATCTATGAATGAAACATAATACACAGATTTATCTAGTGATGGAACATGCACAGGTCAAAACACGTCACTGTGTATCAACTTTAAGATCCCCTTTGCTCTTGTAGCACTAGATGTGAATCTTACTCGATTCAGTTTACCATATATTCAATTTTCACAGAAATAAAAATCCAGAGTGCAACTAGACATACCTTCAACTATACATTTATTGTGTAGTGTTCGAAGGCCCTTTTCTCCAATATGCCCCAATATTTGATGCCACAACATGGTCTTCTTTCCAGGGACAATATTGGTCTTGTCTTCTTTATTTCTCTGCTCATGGACGACAGAACTGTTACACCCATTATTATAAGTGTTTTCCAACAATTTGTACATAGTTCCACATCGAACTCCCCTCATCAACACCATTTCTCCTTGTACCATCTTGTAAGTTCCCTTTCCCAATACAGTATCCAAACATGCATCATCCAACTTTCTTATAGATATTAGGCTCTTGGCTATTTTTGGAATGTGTAGAACCCGAGGGAGAGTTTTAATACTTCCATATTTTAGCAACAACTTAACCCTTTCACGTCCCATGATTTTGGTTGTCGATTAATCTCCTAGGAATACATCACCACCATCATATTTTTCATATTCACAGAACCACTCCATGTGAGGAGTCATGTGATATGATGCACCTGAGTCTGATTCGATCAACCATACACCACAGTCTACATGTGTACCTGTAGATGCTAGGTAAACATCACCTCCTTCTTTAGTGGAGGTTTTCACCTCTATGGAAGAGGTATTATCATATCCCTTTGGTTTATCAAACTTCTTAGACTTGCAATATTTCTTATAATGCCTTGTTTTACCACACTTCCAACATTTTCTCAAATATTTTCCTGGAGACTTATATCTACCTGTAGATTTAGATCTCCCCCCCGCCCAAAGACTTACCAAAAGTCTTGTCTTGGGTACGGCCTCTTACAAATAAAGAATTTTTGCTTTGACCATCCATGTTTTTCCACCTCATCTCTTCAAATAACAAGGATGAAACTACATCCTCATACTCCAATGTAGATTGAGTGGTACTACCAATTGCTACAACCACATTATCCCATGAGTCTGGAAAATAACATAACAAAGTAATACACTTATCTTCTTTTGCTATCGTAATATTAACATAGATAAGTTGACTTACCAGAGTATTGAAGGCATTTAGATGTTTTGTCACAGAGTCTCAATCTTCCATCCTAAAATGATACAACTTATTTCTAAGAAACAACTTGTTTACCGGGGACTTTGATTGATACAAATTCCCTAACTTATCCCATAGTTCCTTGGTTGTAGATTCTCCCAAGACATTCAACAACATCGAATCTACCAGGCAAAGTCGAATAGTACTCCTTGCTCTTATATCCAACTTCTCCCAATCTTCCTTTGACATACCAGTAGGTTGTGTACTAGTAGTTTGTGTACTAGTATTATGTGTGTCAGTAGACTGCGTACCAGCAGGTTGTGTACCAAGATCCACGGTGGTCCATTGTTCTTTGTCTATAAGAAGGTCCTCCATATTGACCTTCCATAACTCAATTTTTTTACCGTTGAACTTCTCTATCTCAATTCTATAAGACCTAACCATTCCTATTTCTACACTCAAATCACCATTGAAAAATCTCCCACTAAACCCAGGTTTATCACAGACACAAGATAAACTTGATCTATGAAGACTTATCCAAACCCTCAGCAACAAAGGCATCCCCCAGAAGCCAAAAACAAGCTCTTATACCACATGTAAGTTTTAGACCTGTGAAGTAAAGCAATGCATAAAAATTCTTAAGAAAAACATAAATTAATCAATGGCTCATACACACAGTACACAGAGTTTTACGCTGGAAACCCTTAACTGGGATAAAACCAATCTTCCTTGGTGCCACACATTTCAACTCTTCATTGTACTAATTTCACCATTCACCATGCAATATATACAATATTTTAGGTATTATGTAGCTACCAAAACCCTAATACCTCAATCCGAGATTAATTTAGAAAACCACTAAAAATAGCAAAATCCTCTAAAATAGAAAAAATCACCCAAAAAACAATTTTGGGTCGTTTCCCCGAACATTGTGCATAACCAGGGGGGGGGAACTTGCCCCCCTTCTACCCCCCATGAAAGCACCCAATGCACACGACACAAGGAGCTAAGGAAGTTGGGATCATCAAACATAGTTGTCGAATCTTACGCGCCCACACACACACATGCTAAGAATATAACACATACCCAACATAAGGAAACCTAGGAATGTTTAGGCTCTGCAAACCTTAGACCAACCCCTACAATCCTTGAACTGGCTGACTAGTCCACCCTCTAATCAAAGGGGATCTTGTAGGATGTTGTTATCTATGTGGACTCTTGGTCATATCTAGCAGACTTCATGATCCTGTAGACAAAATCTCATCTTGAAGGCCACCCTTTGATTTTGGGGAGGACATTGTTATCCACGACCGATGCTTATATTTGGATGTCAGACAGGGAATATGACAATTTTTTATGGGGATTCCATGAAAAATTTGGTCCTTTACACACCAGCAAAGCCTAGCATGGAATGTGAAAATTCTTTGTGGGATGATTTTGAGCTTGAATATGAAAATGTCCATCTTGTCTTGACAATTGAAAAATATGTCTTTTAAAATTGAAACAAAGGATGATGCTATTAGTAGTTTTATCAGTGACCCCTCGTTTGTTTCTCATCCTACGTATCAGCTGATAGAAACTGCAGTAAATAATGATGAACCCGATAATATTGGACTAAATTTGGAAGAAGAAGAATAAGAAGGTATAACAACAATGGTTATTCATGATAGCATCCCAATTGAAATCGATCCAGGGAAAAAATTGAGCATTAATCCAAATATGATCCCCGCATAGACCAACAAGCTATTGCAAGTTATGAAAACATAAAACGAATCCTTCACATGGGATTAAAAGGACATGAATGGTGTACACCCTAATATCTATACTCATCACATTATATAAAAAAATATTGCATCCCTATCTGATAACCTCAAAAGAGGATGAACCCTGCCCTAAGAGACATTGTTAAACAAGAACACCAAAAACTGTTGGATGTTAACTTCACTTATCCAATATCTGAAAATGAATGGGTGTCACCTCTTGTTATTGTCCCAAAGAAAACTGGCAATTGGAAGATCTGCGTGGAATATCAAGAATTGAATAAATCTATGAAAAAATACCATTTCCCCTTGCCATTTATCGACCAAGTCCTAGACACGCTATCAGGAAATAAGTACTTTTATTTACTTGATGGATTCAATGGATATAGACAAATCCAGATTTCTCCCGAAGACCAAGATAAGATGACCTTCACTTTCCCTTGGGGTATATTCACATATTGTGTCCTTCCCTTTAGGCTCTGATATGCGCCTGCTACTTTCCAACAGGCAATATTAGGCATTTTTTTTTATCTAGTCAATAATAGTGTTGGAATATATATGGATGAATTTACTCCATATGAAACTGTGTTTGAAGAGGGGCACTATCTAATATAGAAAATACACTCCAACGATGTAAGAAAACTAATCTTTCTTTGAGTATAGAAAAGTGCCACATCATGATGACATAAGGAGTAGTCTTGGGACATTTCCTCTCTACTATTGGGATTCATGTCGACCCAACAAAACTTCAAGTAAACTTTAGCATGCCGCCTCCAAAAATGTAGAAAGAGGTACGTATATTTTTAGGGAAAATTGGGTACTATCATCATTTCATTGAGAATTACTCCAAAATTGCATCCCCTTTGTTTGTGTTACTTATGAAAGATGCATAATTTGTATGAACTAACAATTGTCAATATTCTTTTGAAGAATTAAAAACATTGGTGTCTACAGCGCCTATCTTACGCAGACCATATTAGAAACCACCCTTTCACATCTCCTCGGATGCCTCTGAAACTGTTGTTGGATTTGTGCTAGGACAAGAGGAGGACAAGAATCCTTACACAATCTACTACACCAACAAGAACTTACAACCAACAGAATTGAATTACACAGTAACTGAAAAAGAGTTCATTGTTGTCATGTTTGCAATTAATAAATTTTGAAACTACATAACTAGTTATCTCGTATTTTTACACAAGAATCACTTGGATATTCGATATTTAGATAATAAACCCATTAAAAATGCACGAGTTATCAGATGGTTATTATTGACGCAAGAATTTGATATTACCATTATTGATAAATATGGAAAAGATAGCGTAGTTTTGGAGCGGGAAAATTTGGGATTTAAGCACAATAAGTGAGGCATAATGGACCTAAGGAATAGTGTGTGCCAGAAAATAAGGGAAAAGAAGTGCGGACAAAGGGAAAAGGAAGCAGTGCACCGAGAAAGAAGGAAGGTCAATGCAAGGAATGGTTGGATTGAATACCAACCACGTGGAAGATAGTTAGAAAGTGGACAAGCGGAGTCCACTTAGAATTAGGGATTTGGAGTCATAATGTAAGGGTGTTAACCCATTTTGTAGTATAAATAAAGGATGTAAGAGGAAACTAGAGGTGTTAATGGATGAATAACCATATTGTAGAATCTATTTTTGGAGCATCTTTTTGAATTTGATTATAAGTATTTGTATTGTTGAGAGTTGAGGAGCTCAGATGGAGTCAGTGTTGAGTTGTAACTGAGGGTCAGGTTGTAATTTGTGGAGGTTGGTACGACATTGGTCGGCCTCACATGCACCATTCATACCTTAAGATGTAATGTGTGCAACATTATTTTGATGAAGAAAAAGAAATGAGAAGAAGATCTTTGTGGACGTAGCCCAGGGGGTGAACCATGGTAAAATGGTGTCTTTATGTGTGATGTTTTCTTTTTATATGCTTTGTAATGAATGAATGGTTATATGAATGAATATGTTAGGGTTCATTTAGAGTGTGCACCAATATAATAATGCAGAATGTATGTCATTGAATGGAAAAATTAGTAGATTTGATGAATAGTACGGTATAATGTATGTTAAAATAGAAGAAAAAGTAAAAAGAACATCCCCAAACCCTTCCATGGCTGCAAACATCTGTGCCCTATAGTCACCCATAAGCCATCTCTGGTGAGATTGCACTATTCACTCTATGCATAGTGTAGCCTTTTGGTTTATCAGAAGGATCGATAGTGAAAAGGGTTATGTTGGAAAACTAAGGTAGAGCCTGGTTCAACCCACACATCCAACAAATGGTTAAAAAGAACATCCTGAACCCCTTCCATAACTGCAGACATATGCGTCCTACAGTCACCCATAAGCCATCTCAGGTGAGATTTCATTGTGCACTATGTGTGTGATGTATCCTTTTGGTTTAACAGAAGGGTCGATGGTGAAAAGGGTTTTGTTGGAGAACTAAGGTAGAACGAGTCAGCCCACATATCCAACAAATGGTTATGTTGTCGATTGGAACTCAAAAGAACAACTGGGAAGGGGTTTGATGAAGAAGATGCAGTGGTAAAAAGGGATGTTCAAGCCATAGAATCCTACGAAGAAGGAGATTGAAATATGGTTGGAGACAAAGAAACTAAAATTTGCGCAGAAAGATAATAAGGGTTCCCGATATACACTGCGCCAATACCTGCAGAGGTATGTGTTTATTGATTTGCATGAAGCCTATTTTTGTCACTTTCTAAATTTATTATAGGAATGGTTATTAAGGTTGAAGGATACCCATCTGACTAATTGGATTAGGGCAGTAGAATGGACCACTGAGAACATCGTGCGACTGGAAAGGGTTAATAATAAATTCACGCGCATAGTGGATTTCTGGTTAGATAGCATTACTACAGGGTTTATTACAAAATTTGAGGTTGACACATCAAATTCATATACTGCTATAGAGAGATTTCTTGAAGGGACCCATAGGGAGGTACATCATGTCTCTTTACACATTGATTAAGATCTTATAATATGATGAAGACGTCATGATCATGGAATTAGATAACTAGACCACTCTACACACACGGGGGAGTTGGGGGAAGCACTAAGGAAGATCTAAGATTTGGAGAGTATCCTAAAGAAGGAAGCAATGGACCCCATCACAATGGATGATGAATAAACCAGGGAGATCATAAGGAAAGTAGGTGTGGCGTGCAGTGAGAAACCCTACCAATATAATGTGAATAGAAAAAAGAGGGAAGTAGTTGAGCAAGAGAGCTTGGACATCAATGAGGAAGAGTTAGAGGATCTTCGCGCCATGGGGTATATTGAGGATATCTTGTGCACCACATATGAGAGGAAAACCAGAGTTCATAGGTCTAGTGTAGAAGAAGGCTCTCCATTCCATATATGAATTAGTGTGGAACCCACAACCCCATGTGCGACTAAGACAATTGAAGAAGAAAAACTAGTCAACCAGGAAGTGATTAGTGGTAGAAGAATTTTTGGACGAGGTTCTAATTCAAGTAGAAGTAATTCAACAAGAAGAAATCAAGTTTCTACAACAACCTTCACAATGGTAGGTCAAGAGATCACTATTAGGTTACCCGAGTTCCATGGAGAATGGTCGGAGGACCTAGAGAAGCATCTTTTCATCTGTGAAAATATTTGGGCAGCCAAGAAGATTACAGATGAAGACACTAATATTGTGTAGTTAGCAATTAAATTCAGAGACCTCCCATTACACGGGTACATGGGTATCGCAGTAAATAACCCAATAGGAGTGCCTACAATTGTGGCAGAAGTAAAAAGGCAGTTGATCAATGAATTTCAGAAGCCAAGCTCAAAGGATCGATTCATGAACGAGATGATAGAGATTAAGAAGAAGCCAGGAGAATAAGTCTGGGAGGTTGATTAGAAGTTTAAAAGGATAAAAGGTAGGTTGAAATTCCCTATTAATGATATGCAGCATAGACATTTGTTTGTTAATTCTTTTTTTCCACACTTGAAGTACCCTTTGATGCAGCAGAAATTTCAGAACCGATCCAAGGCTCTGCAAGCAACTTTACAATTAGAGGAAAATCAGTATAAGCACACATATCCTACTGTGGAAGAACTGAGACAATATTTGAAGAAATTAACATTCTAGTTGAATCATAATAAAGAAAAGGAGAAAAGAGAATATTTATGGTGTACAATGTATAGGACAAAAATCCATCACAAGAATGAGTGTCCATTATTCATGCAGTATATTGGAGTGGGCATGCCAAACCCTTTATCTTCAGAAGGAACATGGTGTGAGATTTGCAAAACATGTGGATATGATCCTTATCATTGCCCCTTGATGCAAAAGTATCTGACAGTACCAAAGAGCACATTTTGTAATTTTTGCAAGTCAGTTGGACATGAAGACAAGGACTGCATAAATTTGGAGATGATGAAAGAAAGGATTTCAGATACATATAGGATGAAGGATGAACATATAACTAGGAAACCTACATAACAGCCATAGTATTATAATGTGCAATAGTTTGCAACACAACCACAATATAATGCACAACAGTTCCAAGGGAAACGACAATACAATCATGCACAACAGTGTGCAGCACCACCGTAGTACAATAACATGCAATCGAAATATAACACACCATGCGGATATAATCAAGGAAACATAGGAGGCTTCATAGGAGAAGGTTGTGGATGTAGAGGCTTTGGAGGAGGTCGAGGACTGGTAGTGTGTCACAATTGTCAGAAACTTGGGCACTATGCAAGAGACTTCCCACAACCACCTGGGAAATGTATGTATTGTCGCGCAGTAGACCATGAACAAAATATTGTCCGACACTCTTGGTAAAGATACAGGATAAAAGAAACCAAACCAACCAAAACGTGCAATGGATCAGGGTGGAAAATAGAGAAGAGGATGGGAAGAAGATTAACATAGTTACTAGAGGTGTATCTAAGACAAGAGAATATGCATCCAATAAGGATTAGGACTAGTACCAGTGGGTCAGGAAGAATACAACACATGAACAGATGTTTGATGCGTGCAAAGAAAAGGAAATATTCAAGGAAGCTAGAGAGGAAATATTGAAAGAAAACATTGCATCTACATAAGGAACAAATCCAGTAGATGAGATATCAGTGTATGACATGCCTCCACTATTTGATCAGACCAACAAAAAGCATCCTTCAAAGCAAGTAAGCAACTTAAGAAACTTTTTGGGATCTTTTGTAAAGTTGTTGAACGATAAGGACTATTTACAAATATTGAAAAAAATGTTAGAAAAGTGTCATCCTAGGGAAGAAGGGGTAAAGAAAGTGAATTAGGTCTGGAATAAGAGAAGAACAAGCAGAGAATATAAATTGAATGAAAACATAGGATATTTCAATATGGGGGATATCATACTAGACCTAGGATCTGAAGTCAATGTTCTGCGAAAAAACACTTGGGAAGGTATGGGAGAACCTCAATTGGGGTACTCACCTATTTAGTTAAAGTTAGCTAATAAACACAGAGTAGTGTCAATTGGAAGATTGAAAGAAATCCCAGTAGATCTAGATGGTGTGTGCACAATGGTCGATTTTGAAGTCATTGACATAGTAGATAATACTTCGCCATATCCAACTTTGGGGGGCCTTGATTGGGCCTTTGATAACCAGGCTATTATCGATTTAAATATAAGGAAGATGATCGTTGAATTTGGAGAATACATAGTTATTGTGCCATTGGATCCCTTAGAGGGTGGAAGGTATGTGGAGCATATGATAGATAATATTATTACTGAAGATATGAATCAACTCTACAAAACTACCACACGCGGAGAAGATTATATCAACCCAACTGCAGATGAAATGCTCAGTTGGAGGAGTATTATTTATTGTGCTTTAGACTCTGACACAAAACTGGAAAAATGGCATCAACGAATTCATGAATTATCTACCAGGAGATGTGCCAGAATGATGCACGCGTTGAGATGGATTGGCTTAGAGGTAAGAGAGCCTCCTACTTTTTATGGTATGAATGAATTAGAAGAATTTTTTATGAAGTTTGAATTACAAGTAGTAAAAAGTGAGATATTACCAGTACTAGATATTACTTTGAAAGATACGCATGCCCGTTGGTGGGGTACACACAACCAGAAGCTCAACAACTAGTTTCAATGCAAGAGGTTACTGCGCATCAGATTCGACATTGAACGGGAGAAAAAATATCAAGAGAAATATGATGGAATTGGACAACCTAAAGAACATGTAGATAGATTCATAGTTCAATGGATATTAGTACCAACCGGAAGAATGGCCATATCATTTTATTCACACACTAGAAGGCATTCCAAAGAACCGGTATACAAAACAAGAACAACGTAAAGAAACTACAAACTGGGAAGAGATACAATAGAATTTTGTAATCACATTTTTTTTTTAGAATGAAAGTTCAGAGATAGATATACCGCTCAAGGTGGTAAGAGATAGAATGTTTGAAGAACCAGAATTTGAAATAATTCTAGCATATCAGAAGAAGAATAGACAGAAAGTGAAACAACTACTACATTGCTATCACATTGCAAAAGAAGAAGATCCAACAGGTGATAATCCACGCAATATCCATATCTTAGAAGTTGAAGGAGAAAAGGAAATAGAAGGTCCTAATATTGATTCAGAATATTATGCTGCACCATTAAATATCAAGAAGGTAAACATTGGAACTGCAGAAAACCAAAAGATTGCTAGCATCAGAGATTATTGGGATAATCAAACAGTAGAAAAAATCACAGAATTACTATGTGAGTACAGTGACTTATTCCTGGCGGCATTTTCAAAAATGAAGGGATTAGTAGGAGAATTATGAGAGATGAAGATCTCTTTGAAACCAAAAGCCATACCTATCAAACAAAGACCTTATAGATTGAATCCAATATATAAAGAGAAAGTGAAGACAAAAATTGACATGATGCTAGAAGCTAGTGTCATAGAACCTGTGGAAGAATCAAAATGGATCGGTGCTATGGTAGTGCAGGAAAAGAAACAAGGAGGATTCAATATTTTTGTAGATTTGAGAAAATTGAATGATGTTTTCCTACATGATCATTTTCCTAACCCATTTACATACGAAGTTTTGGAGAATGTAGGAGGTCAAGAAGATTATTATTTTACAGATAGGTTTTTAGGATATCATCGGATAAGGATTGTACCAGAAGATAGACACAAGACAACATTTGTGATAGAATGGGGATCGTTTCAATATACATTCATGCCATTTGGGATAAAGAATGCACCAACCATTTTTTCAAGAGTAGTAGTAGCAACTTTTAAGGAATTTATTCATAAGTTTTTGTAGGTTTACTTGGATGATTGAACAATGTTTAGCTTACTAAAGAACCATGTTGCAATGCTAATATTAATGTTTGACAGATGCAGACAATGTCAGATATCATTAAATATTAAGAAATGTATTTTCAACGCACCTTTTGGTATTTTTCTAGGGCATGTGGTGTCTAAATAGGGTATGTTGGTTGATCATGCTAAAATTGTTTTCATAGTTAACTTACCACCACCAAAGTCAATGTGTCAGTTGAAGAGTTCATTGGGCCACATAGGATATTACAAGAAGTTCATAAGATGGTATCCACAGATTACTGTGTCAATGGAGAAGTTGTTGAATAAATACACCAAGTATCATTGGAATGATGAATGCGAACAAACTTTAGATATTTTGAAGGAAAAGATGGTTACTATGTCAATTTTTTTGTTTCCAGATTAGGAAAAAGAATGTCATGTGCATGTGGATGCATCTGCAATAGCATTAAGAGCAGTATTGACATACCAGGAGAAGGTGATATAGATCACCCCATTACATTTGCAAGCAGAAATTTATCAGATTCAGAACAAAACTATAACACTACAAAAAGAGAAGGACTAACTATGGTGTATGCTTTGTAGAAATACATACATTACTTGTTAGGAAAACATTTCAAGATGTTTACAGATCATCCAGGTCTGATATATTTAGTCAATAAGCCAGTTTTGGAGGGAAGGAAATACAGATGGCTACTTTTGTTTCAAGAATTTGATTTTGAAGTAGTGGTGAATCCAAGAAGATTGAATGCATGACCATATCACTTATCCAAGATAACTAATGGAGAAGAACCCAGTAAATTGGAAGACAAATTTCCAGGTGCACAATTGTTTTCAGTACAAATAGTTGATGAGTATTTTTCTGACATTATTGAGTTTTTGAGTACAAGATTTACACCAAGAGAATTTACTACTATGAAAAAGAAAATTTTGGTGGTCAGAGCTGCAAATTATCAGTTGATTGCAGGTCATTTGTACAAACTTGGAGCAGATAAGATCCTAATAAGATGTGTGATGGAACATGAAAGGCCTATCATTTTAGCAGAGGTGAGTGAATGGATTGTTGGAGGACACTACGTAGGGAAAGTTACTGCATAGAAGGTATTGCATGCATGATTATGGTGGCCAACAATTCACAAGGATTCAAAGAACTACTGTCAAAAGTTTGATGTTTGTCAAAGAGTTGGGAAACCATCCAGGAGGAATGAGATGCCACTAAGTGTTGTAGGAAAATTTCCCTGCAGAAAGGTAGATTTCCTCTTGAGAGCTAGACACTTAACTCTAAGACAAAAAGTGCTTAACATGGACACTGACTTCCTTTTAGATCTAATCAAGTTGATGAACGAAAGAGAAGGAGGAAGGTATGTACCTTATGAACGTCATTTGTCCCTACAAGGTCTAGGATGAACTTTGATCTTGAGCTCCTTGGTAGGTCATGCAAGACAAACAAAAGCACAAAAAACTTCCTACTCTACTGAGATTAGTTCAAACATAGATCCATCTAATGTAGACAAACTTATATGGAATAAGTACAAGTTTGAAAGAAACAGGCCAAGCATTGATTGTATTAATGAGAACAAAATGTTACTTACAGCCATAGATGTGAGTGCAATAGATTCATCAAGTTATCCTTGTCCAAGCCCTTTCTTAAACAATCCACACATGGAATGTTGATGTTCCAAATGACATCTTCCTCATGAGATCATAAGTTAGATTCTTCACAATACTTTCCATCCCCCTTTCACCATGAGAAGGCCTCCTTATATAGGCTTGGAGAGGTCCAACCACTTGAGATATATTTGGGGTAAGTTGAGGATTGTCCTCCTTCAATTATGGATCTTCCCTAAGATCAAGGATTGACCAAGGATTTGAATCCAACTGCCTTCAGAGATTGAAGGGATCTCTTCCTGATTTTCCTCAACAAGTCAAAACTCGCTCAAAAAAGGCAGCGCTCACCCAAAAGGGGCACCAGAGAACTATAGCGCTCCCCTAAAAGGGTGCAAGGAGCGCCAATGGTCCCTGCTAGTGTATAGGGTAGTGCTCCTCTCCAAAAATGTCTTTTAAGTGGATTTTCTAGTGGAAAAAGGTTTATAAACTTTGTTAACCCATTCCTCTTCTTCTAAATTAGTTGTTTGAGGTGTTTCAAGTGTCCTTCTAATGTCGTTATAGGCACGACATAGACTGGATGGCAGTATGTTTTTTCTGACACTTGTGACACTTTTGACCAAAATGCAACACTTGTAATATTGATAACGACGACACTAGGCCATTGTCGTAATGAGTAATTTTGATGTGTAACAGATTGCCCCCCAAAGTATGAAGTTAGAATATGAGAACTGATAACTGAAATGCTTTGCAAACTCTCAAGCAAGGGTACAGACTCAGAGAACCTGACAGAAGCTGCACACGACCATCAAACAAATGTTAAGACATGCTTCAAACCCAAGGCAGGCATACCTATGCTTGAGTGATAGAGACTTTCAAGGTATGGCCACCATAAATACACTGCGGATCCATAATTATATTGAGAAAGAGATATATCCATCAAAGATACAATGTGGATCTATATTTGCATGACCTGAACTGGTCGCAGCCACGAAGAATACATAGTGGAGCTACGAGATGTCAAATACATAGCCACGACCAATACAAAGTGGATCTATGCAATAGTATATGTGTCAATGTTCAAATAAACCTTCGTCACAACCTGGGCAAAGTACATACAAGAGTGATGACTCAACCCAGGGTCTTCTTACCGATCTCGATGTAGTACGAATCTAACCATGCGAATAAATGTTTTGATGTCAAACATGGCAAAAACCACTTTATTACCGGTCAATAATGTAAATCGTTAACAAGCACGAGGGAAATCACCATTGATGTCAATTATTCCCAAGGTACCCTAATACATTCCAACGAACGTGAATAGATGATATGAAGTCAAACATCTGTGAATTCATCCGATCAGAGGTCAATGATGTTAACCCATTGTTGAACACGAGGAGGCCTGCCATTAAGGCATGCAGTTCCCAAGGTACTAACTAATTTATAGGTCTAATCCCTGGATAATGTGTTGAGGTCGATAGGGATAGACTTGTCGTAGGAGGGCCTTGATGTATCCCCCATCAACGACATGAAACTAACACAAAGATGTAATTGGTGGATCAAAAGAACATGGACTGACACGAGTATTGAAACAAGATATTTGTGATGGCTGACTCTCGATGTGGATACTTCCCTTTAACACTGAGGCACAACAGCAGAAAAATGACATGGACAAAAAAAATGATGATACAGTGGATATTGTGACTTTCATTGGGTGACCCAAAGGAGTAATAAAAATTTATAGGATTGGTTCAGTGCAGAGGTTCAGTGGATTAAAATGTGTGCAAAGACAAAGTGTTGTGTTCAAGGGCGACTCTAAGAGTTACTTGTAATGTTCTCAAAAACTGCTTGGCTTGCTTCCTTCAATTTTTCCCCCATCCAGATAGACGAGTACCTCTTTTTAATTTAATGAGCTCGAGGAGGGTAACACATGCTCGATATAACTCACCTTCGGTAAGTTCCTCTTCATTTTTTTAACGAACTGGAATAAGTAAGAGTTCGGTCCCATATGGGCCCTTCAGTGTATAATTGTTTAACGAGTTCAGAGAAGGTAAACTCGGTGGATTTTCATATTTAGAGAGTCTGAAAATGACTTAAAGACGACTCCATTGTTGTCATTTTTCGTAATGTTAGTCTCACGAGGCTAAAAAAGAGATAAATTATCACTCAAAAGATTCCCTTTCAAACCTTTTAACGAGTGGGAAAGGAAGCAAGATCACTCAGCAATATTTTCATGTTTAGAGAGTCTGAAAAGAGCTTAAAGATGACTCCAGGGGGTTCCTTTTTCGTGTATCCATACAGGTCCGAAAAAGAGATAAAAGTTTACCCGGATTCATTCTCATGTATTTACGAGCACGAGAAAGAACAAAGACTAAGCTCAGTATGCCCCCATCTTGAAAGCTAGTGGCTTAACTCGAGAATGATCATCAAAGGCTGGAGACATGCCCTCCAAGCTTCAATTCATTCACCAACTTTGAGGTTGTCACCAATTTCTCTACTAGATGAGAAAAAGGAGAAGGGTGGATGAAAAGAAGGTTCAAGAGAGGTAACGATTTCATTTTTTAACGAGCTTGACACAGGAAAAGAACTATGCTCAGGGTTTCGGGTTCGATCCCCAGATTGTTGTTTCATTTTTTAACGAGCTTGGTACAGAGAGGAAAACCATGCTCATGGCCTCTGTTTCATTTTTTAACAATCTTTCCACAGAGAAGAGAAACTATGCTCATGGACGTTGCTTGAACATGGATTCCAAGAGAATAACGCTCTGGAAGGATACCATGTCAAGGGGAAAAACTCGGTCATGGATTCCAAGAGATCATCGTTGGATGGAAGATAATCACTCTGGAAGGAACACATGTCGAGGGCCACGATAGGGGTAAGGAGATCAGGCTCCAATAGCCCTACCAAATAAATCACCATGTCAACTACCAGATCCAAATCATCGGAAGTCAAAGGAATGGGAGACGATAGAAAATCAACATCAGGAGGGGAGATAGACTGTATATCTGCCCGAATTTATTCACGAGGGGGAAGAAAAGAGGATCGATGAAGGTTATCATCCCGAGGTAGCTCGTCAATGCTCAAAATTTCCATGATAGATTCATCCAAGGGAAAAATTGGGGAAATGTAATTGATCGCAAATGGAAAGGAACTCAACCGTGATTGCATCGAGGAACCGTCAGGTGCCAATAGATGTTGGTCATCCGATGAGGGAGAAGTGGATTGGATAGAAATGTATGATGTTTCAGCTGGACTAAGTGGCATAGTGTCACCTAGTGCATCGAATTCCAATGGACTAGGTACAATCCAAGGGTCGGATGATTCCAAAGATTGATAAGCCGTGGTCAAACTCATATCGATGGTGGAAATATGATGCGTAGTCGGTGGAAGTGGTGTAGGGAAGGTACCCATGAGGATAGAATCTTTCAGTAAGCCAACACCAATATTTTCATATGTGATCTTGTGGTCTCCCAAGAAATGAATATTGTTGGTAGCAGGAGCGCGAGCATCGGTCGTGCAAAAATCCAACTGATCAGCAGTGACAATTTTTCCATAATGAGGAAATTGTACATATCGAAAGACTGTTGAGGCAATGACAGTCATAGAATAAAACCAACTTCTTCCAAGTAACAAGTTGTAATCGCGGGGAGCATCGACCACCTCGACATCAACAGTAACAGTTTTTCCACCCAATTGGATGGGCAGGAACTGTAAAAGCCCATGGGGATGAAAACCTCTCCCATTGAAGGTGCGTAACATCATTGGGGATTTGGTGAGTGTGGGTGATTTTAAACCTTTCCAACATGCTAAAGACATGACACGAGTTGAGGCTCCCTCATCCAGAATAGTTCAGTGGATTTTTTTACTGTGGACAACAACATCAACTTGAAAAGCAAGTTGGTGGGGAAGTCGAGACGTATAATTTTCCAAGTTAAACATGATATGGTTGGATGACTCAGGATCAACAGCGCCAATAGAAAACAAGAGCGTTCTACGTTGACTGGGGCAGTGTTGTAGAACTTCTAACGCGGACATTGCACACGGTGCTTGAGCCAAATATTCAACAATGTTGTAGTTCTGGGCAGCACGTGAACTAGGATTAAAGGTAGCTTTGTGGATAGTTCTCTTAGGAGGGCGTAAGATAGATTCAAACATAGGTTTCTCAATCTGAAGTGGTCCAGATGGAGGAGTAACCAATGGAATACTAACGGAGGATGGTGATGGATCCGGTAAAGTATTGGTACCGTTAGTGTCTTTTCCTTTGTCAAGGTTACCTGGTGGGTCATATGTCCTTAAGAGAGTGTTCAAATTAATCCCATTAAACATATAAATATGTGCACTCGACGAGGCCTCATCATGAGTATGGCTAGAACTGCCCCCAGGAGAGGGGGTCTGAGCAACTATGGATTGCTACTGTGGAAAAGGCTGAGTAAGCACAGCAAATTGTGAATTTTCTTGGAACATTTTGGCCACTTCATTGCGATGTGGACAGTCTCGAGTGTAGTGATCGTCACCACAAATGATACACGGGAATTTCAGTTTCCGTTGTGGTTGCTTTTTGGTAGCAAGTGTTTGAGCTTGAGTTTTTGGTTGTTCATTGTTATTGGTATTTTTTTATTTATTCTTTGTCTTCTTCTTACCTCCGGATTGTTGTGAAGGGGTAGATTGAACTGCATTCACCTCATAGATCTGAGTTTGGGGGGAGGTAGAGGAGAGTGTGGTCGATTTGGAAGTAGATTGAGTTTTGACGGAACTGATAACACCATCTGCATGAGATGAGGATGACGACTTAGATGGATCGGTATTAGCTCGAGCAGCATTCGGAAGAAAATCATACAAAGTACCAGATTGTGAATAAACCAAATCTAAGTACTGAGCTTGAGAAATGGATTATTCCTCGGTGACGTGCCACCCATAGTGACATCGCTAGTGATCGGGGGTAAAAGTGATTTAGTAAACCATTCCACCAATAATATGTCAGGAATGATTACCTTGATCATCCTTCGTCGTCGTCTTCACTCATGAATATGGTCAGAGATATGCACGGATTCAGTTTGATGAAGGGAGGTCAAGAGTTCAGTACTCGTCTCATAGCGAATAGGTAGTTGAAAGTGCATGAGGAAAGACATGGCAAGGGAATTGAAATTATGAAAATAAGCACGTGGTAGTTCAATATACCACTTTGTTGCCGAGCCTGTAAGTGTTCGCTGGAAAAGACGCAAACGTGTAGAATCATCCATGAGGGAGTTTGAGGAACACCACAAATGGAAAGTCATCACATGGTTGTTTGGATCTTTGCCATATTTTCTGTCAAATTTCGGAATATCAGAAGGAAGTTTAGCTGCAATGACTGGCCAAACCGGTGAATGAAAAATAGGATCATTAGTTAACCGAGACAAGTCTGAGAGATCTAGAGTCACAAGGAAAGGTAGTTGTCGGTTAATTTGAGGATGATACTGGTGCGGCATAGGAACACCAGTAGGACCATAAACTGAGTTAGGTGGATAGTTGTAACCAATAGGTCCTCCTACATATGATTGTTGCTGGCCAGGATAAGCAGGATTCGATGATGGATGAGAAACATTTGCATAACCCGGTGGGTTTTGAGAATTATAGGCTGGGTGATTTGCTTACCCATAAGGAGGATAAACATTTTTCCCTTTAGGATGGTAAGGAGTAGATCCCGAAGGCAGATAAACATTGGACCCATGAGGAGGATAAGGATGTTGTCCCGGAGAACTCCAGGTGGTGTTTGGGATGTCGCCCGGATAAGGTTGTCTGTAAGATGTTCCGGAAGGAACAGGATTTGATACTCCTCCTAGTGGGTTATGATATGAGTGCCCCCCAATGTGGGGTTGAATAAAAGTTTCTTATGAAGATACTCCCCAATATTTTGAAGGGTTTCCAGCAAACGAAGGTTTCCCTCCTGCCAGCGGTGGATTAATGACCGGGGTATGACTGGCAAACGGAGGTTTCCCTCCAGGAGGAGCATGAAAAGGGGGTTGTCCCCTGGGAGGGGTAGGCCCACCATAGAATGGTAGTCCTCCAAGAGGGAAAGGGTCGTTAGATGGTGGTTTCCCTCCAGCCGATTGTGTTTGGCTAGCAGGATTCTGCATTCTCGGGTGAAAAGATGTCCTAGCAGGATCGTGTGGAACATGTGGAGCTGTAGAGTAAAAGCTTGTAGAAATGGGGGTAGGGATTGAAGTTCCTTGGATATGAGTATAGGTGATGAGTCCATCATTAGGATGAACTTGTGCTGACGTAACAGTAGGGTTAATGACCTGATCGATTGGGTGATTCATGGTTTGACCAGATGGTCCGGTTTCACTAGGAGGGTCATGAGGATGAAAGGGTTGTCGAAAGGATTTGAAATTCTCATAGATATCATGTCCCAATGAAGTCCTCCATACAGAATGAGCAGGTGTAGGATTGGTATCTACTACGGTCCTAGGATGAACAGGAGTCCTATACTCATCACCAAAGGTTGGTTCTGTGGATCCCATATATGTTTCGGTAAAAGTTTTCACCGGTAATCGTGGGACCTCTTCATCTATGACATTCCCAAGGGAGTTTAAACGAAGCAAAATTGGTTCGAGAGGGGTTACCGACATGGATGTAGTGTGAGGAGTGGGATTTTCAACCGTAACCAAAGCACCTTCTGAGTTATCTAACAGAGGAGCAATAACACTTCCAACGTCAAATTGATTTTCTACCTCTACATGGTAGTTGTCTTCTGGAGGGTTAGGAGGTAAGGATTGATAGCCTTCCGGAGGCATCCCTTTCATCCTATGTGATCGGCGAAGACCTTTATTGTCTACAAGCTCAATTTTGGAGAATAATAGAACACACTAAAAATCTAGGGCCAACTAACAAAAGAAAACAACATATGCTAATAAAATCTTGGAATCAACCAAACAAACAAAACTTCTCTCGATGATCGTACTAGTTGGTGATGAAATCCAACATCGCATGATCAAGTCAAGAAGGAGCTAGGATATGGTGGAATAATTACAATGGAAACCTGCTTAACGGACTTTCACCTTGGTGCAAGCTTCCATGCAGTAATTGTGGATTTACCCTCCAAGGAGCCCAAGTGAGTTTGACCAATGTTTGTTCCAGGTATAGTGAGACTTTCCTTCACCGTCACCTTGCGTAAGTACCTAAAGATTATGGCAACTAAAGACACCAATTCACAGTTAGTCCCTGGGCGGGTATAGTCGACAGTCCGATCCGAACATATGGCCAGGATAATAAGTCTGAAATCAACCCGAGAGGCTCCCACACATAATCATGGGTATACCTTCAAGTGACCCCCAATATACGATCCGACCACTACAAACAGTTGAACCACGGAGGGATAATCTCTGTAATCCGCCCGAATGCGGCCTCGTGCGTAACCCCTGTGTGAGAGGGGGATCCCAGAAAACCTATACAACAATTGGATTTGACTCTCCCTAGCTCAGGTTGCTAATGTTTGTTTTGAAAACTTTGGAGAGTTGTACTCACGATCCAATCCAAAGTGTTAATCCTAGTCTAATGTTGGTGGAAGATCCTAAAAATAAAAAATGTTCTAGATAATTTTTAAATTAGCATTCATTTTACAACTGTTCTTTACTCAAAGGGTGTATGAAAGTGAAACTAATGGAATGATGACTCAATTCCCCAAAAAATGCATAAAATATGATAAGCAAACATTTCTTTTCAATGAATGCCTATTTAAGGGAAAGAGAAAGAGGTGTTTTCACTATCAAACACTAATATGGAATGTCCTCAATCAATTTGTTCTCAATCAAATCCAATGTAATGCTAAAACATTTCATAAATGCCTTCTAATATGAAAACCAACCACTAATATGTATCTTTGTTGTTTGTATGTGAATGATGATTAATTCAATGCAAAACTTCTCTTGCCAACTAACCTTTGAGATCAAAGAGATTCGGACAAGCATAAGCAGATTTCGCACAAACAACACACCCTCTTGCTATGATTGAAACAAGAAGTAAAAAGAAAACAAAATATAACAAAGAAAATCAAAAATTTCACACAAAAGAAAGATGCTAAGAAAAATGACCTCAAAGAACCAAATGAGATGATTCACAGATTTATGATGTTCTTCACCACAGTTTTCACTCAGATAGATAAGAGAAGAGAAAGCAGTGGATTGATTCCAAGTTCTCAATAGAAGAAAAACTCAAAATAAGGAAGAAGGTCAAAAAATCTAAACAACAAAGTTCTTATTTCTCAGAAAGCAGAGTGTCAAAGGTCAATAGGAAGATGTACTCAAGCACAAAGAAGTTGAGCAAGGGTAAAAGTAGAGATTGGATTTCAGAAAACACAACCCTAGAAATTGTTTGCAGAGAAAAAGGCAGTGCTTTGGTGTAAGGTGCACTAGAGAATTATACCACTCTATGCAAAGCCAACAGGGAGTGTTGGTGCCCTGATAACATAGGCAGGGGAGCATTGGTGTCTTAAAACCCAGAAAATTGTCAAACAAAACCAAAAACTCAGTCAAACTTTGTCAATAACAATGGATGTGATGGAATAAGGATCCAATTAGCATATTCAATCAGACATATAGGGTGAACAAGGTCTAAAAAGAATGAAGGGTAAGACAAGGTCTATGAGGAAAACCAAAACTGAAAATTTCGATTACTCCCCAGTGGAGTCACCAATTTCTATTGTAGGAAAATCTCCCTGCGGACAGGTAGATTTCCTCTTGAGAGCTAGACCCTTAACTCTAAGACAGAAAGTGTTTAACATGGACACTGACTTCCTTTTAGATCTAATCAAGCTAATGAATGAAAGAGAAGGAGGAAGGTATGTACCTTATGAACGTTGTTTGTCCCTGCAAGGTCCAGGATGAACTTCGATCTTGAGCTCCTTGGTAGGTCCTGCAAGACAAACAAAAGCACAAATGACTTCCTACTCTACTGAGATTAGCTCGAACATAGATCCATCTAATGTAGTCAAACTTATATGGAATAAGTACAAGTTTGAAAGAAACAGGCCAATTATTGATTGTATTAATGAGAACAAAATGTTACTTACAGCCATAGATGTGAGTGCAGTAGCTTCATCAAGTTCTCCTTGTCCAAACCCTTGCTTAAACAATCCACACACGGAATGATGATGTTCCAAATGACATCTTCCTCGTGAGATCATAAGTTAGATGCTTCACAATACTTTCCATCCCCCTTTCACCATGAGAAGGCCTCCTTATATAAGCTTGGAGAGGCCCAACCACTTGAGATATCTTTGGGGTAAGTTGAGGATTCTCCTCCTTCAGTTATGGATCTTCCCTAAGATCATGGCTTGACCAAGGATTTGAATCCAACTACCTTCAAAGATTGAAGGGATCTCTTCCTCATTTTCCTCAACAAGTCAAAACTCGCTCAGAAAAGGCAGCGCTCCCCCAAAATGGGCACTAGAGTGCCATAGCGCTCTCCTAAAAAGGTGCAAGGAGCATCAATGATCCCTGTTAGTGTATAGGGGAGCGCTCCTCTCCAAAAATGTCTTTTAAGTGGATTTTCTAGTGGCAAAAGGTTTATAAACTTTGCTAACCCATTCCTATTATTCTAAATGAGTTGTTTGAGGTGTTTCAAGTGTCCTTCCTATGTAATTATAGGCACGACATAGATTGGATGGCAGTATGCTTTTTCTGACACTTGTGAAACTTGTGACCAAAATGAGACACTTGTAATATTGATAACGACGACACTAGTCCATTGTCGTAATGAGTAATTTTGATGTGTAACACTAAGACCTCAAGTAACTTTACAAGTGTTTTATAAGTGGGAAATAGATTTTGTAGGTCCAATTTATCCACTAGCAAGAAGATCAAGAGATAGATATATTATTACAACGACATAATACTTAACTAGTTGGGATGAGGCAGCACCAGTAAAGGACTGCAACGCGCTTTCTATTTTACCATGTAGTGACAAGGTTTGATTTCCAATAATATTGATTATCTCACTTCATCAACAGTATAATTGAGGCAATGCTTGAAGAGTTTGAAATATATCATCAGAAGAGCACTCCTTGTCATCCTCAAGTAAATGAAACAGTGGAATCCTTTAACAAGATTTTGGAGAATGCTTTGACAAAGATTTGTAATGTGAACATATACGATTTCGATTTAAAGGTACCAACAATACTTTGGGCTTATAGTCACATGTAAGACACTAACAGGGAAGACACTGTTTAGATTGGTGTATGGACATGAATCAATAGTTCCCTTGGATTATTTTATACCAATTATGTGCATTGCATCTATTACATATATGATAGAAAGGGGTGCAGCGCATGAAATATTGGCTCAACTGATGGAATTAAAAAAAGACAGAATCATAGCAGGTTTCCATTGGGAGGTATAGAAATCAAAGGATAAAACATTGCATAACAAACATATCAAGAAAAATAACTTTAAAGAAGGAGATATGGTTCTCCTCTATGATCATAAGTATTTGCAGCACCCGGGGAATCTTAGAATGCATTGGCTAGGTCCATATCATATAAAGTCTCTCATAGATGGAGGTGTTGTACAACTGCAAGATTTAGCAGGCAAGGGAGTTCAAGGACTGGTAAATGGTAGTCGACTGAAACTGTATAGGGACAGTCGACCTACTAAATCTCAGTAGTTGCAGCGCAATAAGTAGACTTGTACATATTGTAAATAGTAGGAGTTAAAAGCAGAAAAAAGGAAGAGAAAAGTAGAAAATTGAAGGAAAAGAAAAAAAAAAGTAATTAGAGGAATAAGTGATAGACGAACAATTGAGAATGACAACACGCAGTTGACAAAAAAATGGTGTGACATAATTCATAAGACCGTGCACAGGAAAAGTAAATATTGCGCGACGAGATGAAGAATGACTGGAAAAGTGGAAAACTAGTCAATAGAAAAGAAAGGATGCATCAAAGCATTAATGACAGAGTCTATAAAAATGAAAATTTTGGGAAAATACAGACACTTATGATTTTTGAGAAACTGAGCAACCGAGCAAGAAAAGTGAGAGTAACTAAGAAATTGTGAAGGAACCACCTAATATATACAGTTTATTTTCCCCGAATACAAGAAGATGGTGTCGTCAAGGTTTGGCAAACCAAGGCAATTCGCACGAAGGACTCGTAGCAGTAACAGACAACTGGATGAAATGACTGGAGTGGTCAATGTGGATGATATTTCCACTAAGGAGACTGAATCCATTAGCCTGATATGGATTGAAGAAGTAAACCAACAAGAAAAAGCGATAGAAGTCAACCAAGCATTCCAAGGCCAAAACTTTAGGATGAAAGTGAACCCTAGCAAAGAAACCTTGGGAACAACGCATGTAGAGGGAAAACAGGGTGACAAAATAGAGTCTTATACACCTACAGCAAAGGAAAACCCAGGGGTCGAGGATGATCATGCCATGGATGATAAAATGCAGGAAGAATAAACCCTACACAAAATGGAAGTCGGGTCGTCGAAGAAGAAGGAAACAATGCGCACATAAACACAGATTGATTTGTCAATTCCTCACAATCCGGACTCAGTCTTCATTGTGGAAGATATGTTGGGATTTTTTCCCAAATTGTGGTATTTCGATCATGATGTGACATAAATCATGAAGTTCCCATATCTTGTGCAGGAGGTTTATATGGAGAACAAGGGGTAAACTTCGACAGGAATCTTGATTATGGAGCCTAAACAATGGATAACCAGACATTACAACTTTGGCCTAATAAATTTGTTGGAAATACCTTGTTTCTGCAGGGGGAGAGATGTCAATGCATGAATCAAAAAACTTTTTGCGTACGTACGTGGAGGATATTTATGGATGGACAGAACTGTCATGATAGATGTCAAACAAATTTCCAAGTTGACATGATTATCAACAGATAGGGTAAAGGTAGAGAAATACCTCGATGACAAAACAAAGGAAAAATCTATTGCAGAAGAAGTAAAGGAAAAATTTGGCACTGATAGAAGCAGCAGGGGGATGATTATCAAAAACATTAATGACCCAACTACCATATTTTCAACAAATTTAATGTCTTGTAAGCTACTAAGGAAATGTCGCAAAGTAGAGGCACCTGCAGAGGTGGTCGCAGCAGCCGCGTAGTGCGCCAAAGGTACAATTCTGAGTGGGGTGCCATATTTTCTCAACCTTTTCTTAGAAGACTAGAGGGATGTGCAGGATCATGGAACAGAGTTCAAATATTCCTAGTTGTTGATTTTGATAGGCCTAGATGCATGGGAGAAGCCAAAATATTCCATTTTTTGTGAAAGAATAGGAAGATGTGGTGCAGCGAGGTATGAAACTCTACGACACAACACAAATCCCAAGCAAAGGAAATCCAACGAAATTATTTTTGGTATGTATATCCAAGAGATGTAGGAGAATATTGCACATACATGGAGAATATCACCTGAAGTGGTGAAGGAACATGAGGGGGTATCAAATTTGAAGGCATCCAGACATAACACATGGATACAAGAAAAAAGAGACCCTAAAAAGACATGGCTCAAGATGCATCATTGCATTACAGCAGAAGAAGTCTAGTGGGTACTCGCAGAATAATTAGATCAGTGGAAGGTTCTAGTAGCAGGGAAGAAAGGGACAAAGGGAAAAGAATGAGCAGAAGCTGCTACAATGCAGAAATCTAGTAGCCTAGCTACAAATACTAGAAAACTAGTTGAGTGCAACAAATCTACAGGTATTTCCATAGCAACAAAGAAACCAAGGAACAAGGAAATAGTTCCAAGAGACTCAGTGCTAGGAACTGACAGTGTAGAAAGAACCAATAGGGAAGCACAAAAGAAAAATGGAATCTCAACTCAAGAGACAAGGACTAGAAGTATACTATAGGTCAAAAAACTTGTGCAAATAGAAAAGAGGAAATCAACCATTGAGATGGAAGAACAGAGGAAGAATATGAGGGCACAAAAGAATCTCATTGAACTAACAATCATAGAATATGATGCAGAGTTAGTAGTTGATAAGGTACAATACCAAGGAGAGGAAGCACTCTATGTTGCAGAATATCAGAGAGAAGAACTCATGACAAAGATATTGGAAGTTAAAGAAGTTCTAGAAAACTTACAGCTCACTGTCACACATCAGAGAAGCACAGTGAAGCAAGCGCCAATTCATGAAGAGAACGAGATAGTCCAGACAAAAATAGTGGGGAGTGCAACATTCCAGATAAGCCAAAATATGTTACAAATATATGAGGAAATCATGCAACAACCCATAAAGGACGTGGAACAATTGGACTTGGTATTGGAAAGGATACCCACAAAGGACTTATATAAGTTACAGATGAGCATAGCGAAAGAGGTTCAATATAGAGAAAGGACGGATGCAACAAACCTGGAGACAACCAAGGAAGCTAAGGAAGTGTTGGAAACTGTTCTCACATAAGTGTGACTAGAACAAGAAGATGACCAACGATGCACAAATAGTTTGGATTAAAGACTTGAAGAAGTCTTCTAGAAAATTTTGGAGAGTGCACTAGCAGGGGAAATAAGCCCAGAAGAAAATCTACAGAAGATTGCGTAGGTGATGGACGGGTAAAAGCAGGAGACCAAAGAATTAGTAGAGAAAATGAAACCCACTTCTAGTGTGGAAAATCCCCCTATTACTATACCAGGGTCAAAGTATAGGCAGAGCTATGATATCCATTGAAAGACAAACTAATTACTATACTACCCCAAACACCCTAAAAATATGAACATAAAGATATAGGAAAGTATGTCAGAAGTAGTACCTTAGGTCCAACATTCGATATAGACCACCTCTAGCTTTATAGCTCCCAGGTGGAAAGTCTTCTCCCAAAGTTGGCCTGCAAGAACATTGTTAAGTACCTATACCAGATCTGCAAATATAATTCAAAAATACCAAGAATAAACCATAAACCATTCACCATTCACCATAACATGAACACAAGAAATAAAGAAACCCCTTGAGGTAGGGCAACACCATATATTAATCCTTATGGAAGAATAAAACTCCTCAAGCAATCCTTGCCTGTACAATCACAATATTATTCACTATGTTTCATTACATTGCCTACACTTCTTTATATAGCTCTCCCTATCTCCTAGAAACCTTCTAGAGAGCCTTCTCACATTTATTACATCCAACTATCATATTGGGTCTTTATTAATATAGTGGACCTAGTCCACCTTACATTAAATTACCACATTCCCATATATTAAATGACTTCCACTAATAACACATAAATACATTCCCATTGGGTACCTCCCTAGGTACCCCATATTACCTCCCTAGGTATACTACATTCCATCCCCCTTCACATGTTTCATCCTCAAAACATGAGAAGAAACCATACAATATGACCAGCTAAGCAATGTAGCCAAATGGTACCAAGTACGACAATCTATCCATCCCAATGGAAGTCGAACATGATGTTTATCTGCTACCTTTCCACCCTTATCTTTCTCTGCATCATGTCGGGGTTTCCATGGGATTGTTTTTTTAGCTTGAGCTCTTCCCGTAGTCTCGGTAGTCCTCCATGCACCTCTTGATCGGTTTCTTGTCTGGTGCCCTGCTGGTGCATAAATGTGTTGATGCGCATGCCCTTACATTGATAACTTTTGTGTCTCTATATGATGTGGATGGCGATATAAAACAACTATAGGAATTTGTTCTTTTTTCTTCAAATTTGCAACACTTTGTGCCTTTGAGTCAATGACCTCCTTAGCTTCCTGATTATGTCATTCTTGTAGTTTTTCTTCATCTCCTTTTGTAGACTCTGCCTCTGATTCAACTTCAGACTAGGCAATAACTTCTTTTCTAGCTTCCATGGGTCCATCTTTCTTACTAAGAGACACATCCTACCATGTGATTTTCTTTTTCTTGTACCACAACTTTAAAAACTTCTTCTGCACATTAATATTAATGGTACCCACTGATTCTATCCAAGGATATCCCAAAACAATATCCACTTCATCCATATCCATAGCATAAAAATCTGAATGCAACACATATTTATCCATGGTAATCTTCAAATATTTAAAAAATTGAACATTTTCACCCTCAACCTTTGTGCTTTGAATATTCTTTATTGGAACTTGCAATCTATTAACCAACTAAACACTAATAAAATTATGCATGCAACTAGGGTTAATAGAAACAATGACATTTTCTTTATGAATACAACCATGAACCTGTAATATAAATTTTTCACATGAAAATAAACTCTTGGTTCTCTCTTTATCCTTATTTTCTCTGTGAGACCACTTATCTAACAATATTTTTTCAAATTCTCCATTGGAGAGTGTCATCATCTCCTTATAATCAAGCAATTTCCACCAAATGGCAGCATCACCTTGCAATTTGAGATCTACCCAATGGGGCCAATTCTCTTCCCATGTTGACTTTATTTTTTTTAATGAATGATTCAATACTAGGGCCATCACATTTTCCTGTAAAATACATCTTGCTATGAAAAACCCCAAAAAAATAGAACAATAAGTTACGGCAGAAAATCGCGGCTTTTTCTGGAAAAACCTTGAAAAACAGTTGAATTTAAAATGCTCATAACTTTACTTCCTAAACTCTGTTTTGGATGATGTTTTTTTTGAAATTGGGTATTTTTCCGAGAGGAATTAAAATACTCAATTTGATTATCAAAATTCAGCTTGTAAAGCTTCATATCTGAACCTGAAGTGCGCCGCCCTCTTTTTCTTCCCTAGAAAAAATTCTGCAAAAAGAGAAAACAAATCTTCCCTTATTTGGCCAAGGAAAGTGCTCTAATACCAATTGTTAAGTACCTATACCAGATATGCAAATATAATTCAATAATACCAAGAATAAACCATAAACCATTCACCATAACATGAACACAAGAAATAGAAAAAACTCTTGAGGTAGGACAACACCATATATTAATCCTTATGGATGGATAAAACTCCTCAAACAATCCTTGCTTGTACAATCACAATATTCTTCACTATGTTTCATTACATTGCCTACACTTCTTTATATAGCTCTCCCTATCTCCTAGGAACCTTCTAGAGAGCTTTCTCACATTTATTACATCCAACTACCATAGTGGGCCTTTATTAATATAGTGGACCTAGTCCACCTTACATTAAATTACCACATTCCCATATATTAAATGACTTCCACTAATAACACATAACTATATTCCCATTGGGTACCTCCCTAGGTACCCCATATTACCTCCCTAGGTATACTACAAACACTTAGGAAAACAAGGCTACAAATATTCTATCTATACTCATCAAGATTAGGTTTAGATATAAACTATTATGCATAAATCAAATGAAAAACATAAAGATATCATTTGGGACAGGAAAAATATTCTTTTATTCAAATCCAAAGATCGAAAATTAAAACCTTTGTAGGTCGACGCTCTGCGAACCTGATTCAGGCTCCTCTTAATGTTCTTCCAAGTGCATTATCCCAAGGCTTCTTCTCACAATCAACTGATCACTTCAAGGGAATGGAAGGGAAGGGATTGTATGGGAGAAAAGTCTAGAGAAGAAATGTTGAGGCAAAACTCAGAAGGGGTTGCAAATACTTGGGCAAGGAGAGAAAAGGGATTTGAGAAGAGTTTCATTGTTCTAATGCTTGATGTGGAAATGGGACCCCAAGACCTCCTTTTATATGACCAAAGGATATTTATTTAGTTTGAGGGTGGGATACAGTAGGTGAATTGGTTGGGAAACCCTCAATAGCCCATAAACTTCGTCGAATTCCTTGCAATTTTTTAGTTTTTGCAACTTTTGGAGGTATATGCAGGTTGTTTAGTATGCAACAAGAATATGCACGCGGGTTGTCTAGCATGCAGCAAGCGCATGTACGTGGCCTTTCTAGCATGCATCAAGCATGTGTACGTGGGCATTAGTGCAGCAGGATGCGTACATGCTCCAAAAAATGGTTTTTTTAATATAGTTCCTATGTAACACCCCAAGGTCAAGCCCCTGTTGAATTGTAATTATGTTTATAGGCTAGTGAGCCAAGTGTTTATAAGCTAGAAGACTTATTTTTTTATTAGGCCTAAGAGATTAAATGCTAAGGCCAATGAACATGATTTTGTATATGAAAATACACACATCATTACGTATAGACCAACCACGAAGAAAGAGTTATGGGGGACTAAGCTCCACTAGGTAGGGTAAGGGAAGGGGATAAGTGTCTAGGAAAGAGGGGCTAAGCTAGAGGGATTACATCTAAAGGGATAATATTATATTATCATTTCCAAAAGGATAAGGTTGACATAATCTGTGTTGTCATAAGTTCATGGGGGAAAGGGAAAGGGTACGAGTGTTAAGTGGAGGTCATGCAGCTTCAGGAAGACATGTGCCATCCTAGGCGCATGTTGTTTATAGAAGGGAAAGCCATCTCGTTGGCGGTTCTCTCGCCATTATCGCAATTATCACCACTCTCACAAGTCTACAATACTCCCCATGGATTCACGCATTGATCCATTTCCTTCATCGTCGACCCCTGCATCATTCATGCATCCTGGAACCTACGGACATTTTGAGCTACCTCGTACCTTTCCTGTGAAGCACAATGCACTTGTACTTTTCCTAAGCACGTACCACGCCTTAACAGTTTTTTGTTGTTTCCAACGCAGTTCCTTGATTGAGCATGGCTTGTTGCCATCATCTGTTCTATACCAAGATTTTTTGTTGCCATTACCCTTACTTGAATTGACTTAGGAGCTGGACTGAAGAAGCAGGTTTTCAGGCTTGTAAGCAACTCTCTCCAGGTGAGAGAGGTTGTTGGGGAAATTATTTTCCCAGAGAAATCCCAACGATAGTTATAGTGCTATGAGAATTCCTATCTGGCATATTGTTGAAGCCCTGGAAGGGAAGTGGATCAGCCAAAGGACTCTTGAGAAAAGAAGGGGTACACTCCCTGGGGTGGGATAGGCATGGGGGAATGAGAGGTTGTAGGCTTTTAGTGTGAGTTATCTCCTGGGAGAAAATCCTTCCGGTTGATCTGTGTGACTTTCTTGTTGTCCTTACCAAGCCTAGGAATCCCTTGCTAGGTGGAGTTTAGTCCCATCTCGAGGGTGACCCACTCCTGAGCGTGATGAGAAGTGTGATCTAAATATGGGAGGTTCATGGAAGTTCTTCACGTAGTTGGTGGTCATATATTAAAAGATAAGTACCAAATCTATGTTCTCTATATGATGTGTATCTTGAAATCAAGTTATAATTTTGTTAGAATTGTCTGTTTATAATGCTTGTATGTTTTAATTTTATTTCCGCATGAATATGTGTATGAACAAGAATGTTATGTCTGTTTAAAATTTCATCATATGTGTGTGTGTGTGTGTGTGTGTGTGTGTCTCAAAGTTTGTTACTAAGGTGGCATTTCCCGGCCTATTGGGTGGTTGGGGACATTACAAAATGGTATCAGAGCAGAAAGATGTTTTCTCTGTGGTGTTTCCCGGCATGTTGGGTGGCTGGGGACGTTACAAAATGCTATTATAATAGAAATATGTTTTCTCTGTGGCATTGTTCAGCCTGTTGGGTGGTTGGGGACGTTACATCCTTAGCAGTGGTTTTGGAAAATTATGCAAGTAGAAGGGTCAATGCCATGTATGCATAGGTAGCGAATTTTAGGGATATAACAGATGCCCCCTAATGTGTGAGGTCAGAAGAGCAATTGATGGTTGAAATACATTACAATATCTTTATCAGTGGGAGGCACGGATTTGAGTGAGCCCAAGACCGGAGTTCGGGAGGTGCCATCTACAAAACAATAATAATTTCTCTGAGGCGGACATACCCATGCTCAAGATGAACTAATCATGGTTTCCAATCAAGTACATTGCAGATCCATGTCATATAAATTTCTATATAAAGTGTAGTCGCAAGCAATACGCATTGAATCTACATCTCAAAATCATTTGATGATATTCGAATACAATACAATATACATCGTCAAGAAGTATCATCTTGTGGTCGTAGATGAGGGCTTCATAGCTCGAGAAACAACTTCAAGATCTTCAACAAATCAGGTAGGAGTACAATATAACTGTAAGACTCACTACTCTAAGGTCTTCGACAAACCGTCGGGAAAATACCAGAGGATCTCGATCGTCAAGTAGAAAACTTCATCAATTTTGAATCTGGACTTGACTAGACTCATGGGATAGCTGACTCATGAAATTTAGGAGATAAACTATAGAATGGCCAACTTAGGTTGTATAAAACTTCCCTTGGACAGAAGAACGAAAGATTATCAGACTCAGGTAGCGTAATATTGACATAAGTTTGAGATTCAGGAGGCACCACAAACTCTCCATATGTTTGGAAAAGTAACCAAACAAAGGAGGACACAATTGTGTCTAGTGAGAACAGTTTCCTAAGGTCATACTAGATCCCAATGCTTGGCGAAAAAACAAAAGGATGTGCTTTGTCCAAGGGTGACTATCTTATTGCCGAAAAAAGAATGTATATTTTTTATCCCCTCTTTTTGGATATTTGATTTTTTTGTCTTTTTCAAAGTTTTAACGAGCTTGCAAAAAAATAAAAGAATGCTACGTTACAGAGGAGGAACGAGTGTCGCAAGCAAAAAAACTAGTTCCAAGCACATGGAACATAATGATACTCAGGGAAATGATACATTTGTAGGATAGGGACACTTGGGTAAAATTCCTCCATGGGTCAAGATATCAGATCGCAGAGGCAAAAAGTGCTACAAGGCTTGTATAAAATGAATGCTTTAACAATTCAGTTGATAGAAACATGGAGTTGGCATTAGGCCAAAGACGCAAGGATAAGACCCGCAATGTGATTAATCATGACAAAACAAGACCCCTTAAATGTAAATTTTTATGATCCCAGAGAAGGTAAACTCGATGGTTTTTCACGTTTAGAGAGTCTAAAAAATGTCAAAACAAGACTCCAAGGAGTATATTTTTCGCTATTCTAGTCAGTTCGAAAAAGGGTTAAAATTATACCGAAAAGAAGTATCTTCAAAACCATTTTAATGAGTGTGATTGAGACAAGATCACTCAATGATCTTTTCAATTTTAAGGAGTCTAAAAAGAGCTTAACTATGGACTCACAACCTTTTTTCTAAGTTTAGTCTCCTTAGCCCAAAAAAGCATAAAATACAACTAAGGAGAACTCTCCTGGCGAGACAAGTCTCTCGAGGCGTACATTTTTCTGCAATAATCTATTGGCTGGAAAAAGGGTTAAACTCATTCCAAGTAGATGTTCTTTCTAGACCAATTTAACGATTGTGAAGGAAAAAATGTCACTCGGCAATGTTTTCAATTTTAGGGAGTTTGAAAAGAGATTAACTATGGACTCCATAGGGGTTCATTTTTTATAAGTAATCTCCAAGGCCCGAAAAAGGTGATAAACCAAAACCAAGAAGAATGTTCCTTTTTTGAAAATTTAACCCCTCAGGCCCGAAAAAGGGTTAAACTTATGCCTGAGAATACTCTTCTAGCAAACCGAAGTTCCTAGAGCATACCTTTATTCGTAAAATTAGCCATCCAGACCGAAAAAGAGGTAAACTATCATCGGACAGATGTGCCTTCAAATTTGAGTTTCACGAGCGTGAAGGACAAAAATATCGCTCAGTAATCTTTTCATTTTTAGAGAGTTTGAAAAGGGCTTAAAGAAGACTCCAGGGGCTACTTTTCTCAAAGTAATCCAAATGAGATCGAAAAAAACAAATATAGTCTCGCTGGATGTTGCTTTCAAAATTTAAAGCGAGCTTGAAAACTAACAAAGTGTGCCCATGAGGGAGTCTCGTGGGTAAGACCAAGAATTATGATTATCAAGAAGAATGAGGCTTCAATATGTAATCATGATGGGACTAACAAGGACTCCCAAGCCTATAGTTAAATTCATAGCATGGACGCCAAAAAGCAACAAGGATCTATCTAGGGAATCCATGTAGAGGTAGGCTCTACCACCTAATTACAACACTTCTAAAGAAGCAGAGAAGGTTCTGTGTCGCACTTCGGTGGGGTCGATCCTAAGGAAAATTGAAAAATATAACTAAATGCAGAAAGCTAGGAGTGAGCACCTAACTTATATGCAAGAGTTGGAAATAACGACCTTTACCAACGGATGATGTAAATGTAATCGATCTCAAAAAATCACCAAACCATAAGGACTAGCCTATCAGGATGACCATAAGATAACTCAAAAGAGAACTCAAGTAGCCATCATGATCCAAATGGATGTCAGTGGCCTCCCACCTATTCCAACTGGTTAATTTTGGCAATTTTTGAGTTTGGCAGTTTGTTTCCTAGTTTTTGGGTCCCTGACTTGCGGGCCCATTTTGAGGCCCTAAATAGCGTTTTTAGGGCTCTCCGAAGTTGATTAAGATTGGTTGTCATTGATTTCAACCCTTGAATAAAGCCTCGTAGCATTAAGGTTTGGGTAATGGATCTAATATTGTTTGATGTAAATATGACTCATTATTGTTTTGGCATGGTTAATAAGAATTAAATATGGATGAACTCCAAAGTGGTCCCCTTATGGTGAAAGCCCTCACGTGAAGACATTTTGCGGAGTAAGAGAACCCATGCTTAATTGTGGAATAATGAGATGAAGGGTAGTGAATTTGTCAGGGAAACTATCCTATATGGATAGTGTTTTTCATGCCATTTCCAGTGGTATGTGGAATGTAACATAAATCCTCACGGTTAGAGAGTTATGGCCATGAGAAGTTGGAGACCCCAGGTTTGGGTAATGGACCCAAGTTTGTTTGATGGGTAACGGTATGAGTTATGATATATTTTCAGATAATAATATTCTATATGGATAGTACATTTCATGCCATTTCTGGTGGTATGTGGAACGTCACATAACTTTTCATGGTTTGAGAGTTATGGCCTTACGAAGTTGGAGGACCCTCATATGTCATCTAGAAGCCCCAAAAGGTCAAAGTAGTCAAAGTGGTTTAAGAGATTTTTAAAGGATAAATAATAAAATGAATTGATGAGTGTATTATAATTCAAATTGAATACAAAATAAATTATTTCAATAAAAAATTTAATGGAGAAATTAGAAGTGGGTTAACCCTAAAATAAGGAAAGTCGGCCAAGTGACATAGAAGATGTTTTTAAGGAAGTTGCTTGGAGAGTATAAATAAGAGGCAAGGCTCTCTCATTCAATAAACACTTGAGAATATTTAATATCTATAGGTGTCTCAGGTAACCAAGGATATCTAAACCATAATTTTGAGTGAAGGTGAAGAAAAGAAGGCCAAAATGCAAAGAAGGATAAATTATTTTGATGGTGCTTTCTAAGGTATGTTTTTTTCAAGTCATCTCACCATTTTCGCCATAATTTTTTTTCTATAATGATTCAGACCTTTAAATTGCTATGTCATTGAGTAAACATATCCAATTATCTGTGGTAAAAAATTCAACTGTGGGTCGTTGTATTTTTGGAGTTACACTCCGTGGAAACTAGGGTTTGTGGCTAGTCCTGAAACTAGTCAAAACCAGGTCTTTCAAGTAAAAACGTCATAACTTCTTCATAACAGATCCAAATTCAGTGAAACCAAATGTGTTAGTTAGAGTATAGTATTTAGTATGTTTTTTAACAGTTTCATATCGATTCAACAAATATTTTGTGCGGAGCATGCTCTACAAGGTCGCTCTCTAGAATAAGCCAAAATTCCGCAAGGTATGCCATTTTTGCTATAACTTCATTTCTGAGAGGTTCCAAGTAGTGACACTTGGAGGAATTGCATAAAACACACTGAAGAACATTTTGTATCAGTTTTAGATCTTTATACATTACAGGTTCAAGGTTATGATTACTTCAATTTAGGGTTGTTGACTAATCCAAAACTAGGCATGTGAGACTAAAGAAAAGTTTGATGAAAATGCTAGTCTCTTGTTGTTAAATTTAAGGAAGGTTTGCAGGAATGTGATCATATACACCAGGTCTATTACAGAGCTACAAATCATATTTGGATTATGAAATTGATGAGGGATTTTGGTTGAGTTACATGTTGAGTACATGGTTGAGACAAGTAGTTGATGAGTTGGCACATACATGAGGTGTATAGTTGATAATGTTGGTACATATTGATGAGTCATAGTTGATGGATAGTTGACACATGATTGGTACAGGTTGATCATAGATTGTTTGGTACAGGTTGGTGCATGGTTGATGCACTTGTTTATGGTACAGGTTGAGGTATAGGTTGATGCATGGTTCAGATTTATTGGTACAGGTTTCCAGTGGTATATCTCATAGTGACAAGTTGACAGTAGTTCCATCATTCTACTTCTACTTCAGGGTGGCAAGACGGGGCAAGGACAAGTGGTTGTATCCACCTTCCAGTTGTAGCCGGAGAAAATAGGGGGTTGTAGCCTCCTTCTGGTTGTAGCCAGAGAATTGGGGAGTTGGAGCTTCCCTCAGGTTGTAGCCTGAGAAACTAAGGGGTTGGAGCCCCCTTCCAGTTGCAGCTGGAAAATAAAGGAATTTGGTGCTTCTAATGAATGTAATTCTTCAAGACATATAAGAAAAAGCATTTTGTGGTTTTCTCCCGATTTGGGTTTCCACGTAGAACATTGGTGTACTATGTATGTGTATGATTGTTCATTTTTTCATTGCTTATTTACTCTACAGTTATTGGATGATAATGCTACATTGATATAACACTTGGATTATATGGTTAAAAATGATTAAACTTATTTATTACTAATTCACCCCCCCCCCCTCTCAGTAATCCAACAATGCATCAAAATGTGTATTCCTCGGATAGGCCTTTCCAACGGGCTATTGTGCGCCTAAAACGGAGATCTTATGCAAAGGTTACGACCCCAGGAAGTTGATGTACTAACTTACCCAAATGGGGCCCACAATACTTTTGATGCTTCATCTCCTAGGGTTAGGTTTTTGGATGTCTAGGGTTTTTGACATTCCTGTTTATTTTAAAAAGGCCTTAAGAGCCTCATTGTAATCATCTTCTTTCAAATGAGCACATTCAACACATCTCTTCTCAGAGATAAGCCGCCACCATTCCAGCAAGCTTGTTTTCCACTGCATTTTACAGTTTCAGCGTATTTCCTTATTGAATAAAAAACCAATTTTATTGTATCTTTGTTATTCTGTGTTAAGCATATTTTAATAATTTGTATTCATTTCATTTTTTCTCATAAAATACGGATTAGTGGTATCAAAGTGGTCTGCTCCTTGTCGTCTTAATGCATGTCCCCAACAAGGTCAGGGTACAAAGAATCGGGTCTCAATCTTGTTTCTCTTGAGGACAAAATCTCTCGCATGACCAAACGACCTATCAATGCAGAAGAAAAGAAAGATGATGGGATAGGAGATCCTTTCAAAATGTTGCTTGAGGAATCCCTCATGCAACAGAGGAATGAGATGATGGATAGTTTCGCGCAAATCCTTCGGTGGCTACCAACAAACGACTCATCTTCTTTGAGCGGAGGCGCCACCCCCTTCAAGGTACAAATCAACTTCGATATTCCTATATTTGAAGGTAAGATAGACGCGGACGTTGTAGACAAGTAGTTGAATCTACTAGAATGGTATTTTTATGTCCATGACTTTCAAATAGAGAAAAAATTACTTTTGCACTCCTCAAAGTCATTCCCCATGTCAAATATTGGTGGAAAACTTTTTGTGAGCAAAAGGAAACATAACAACCCTCATTATTTACAATCGCAACCACCTAGGAATCCTTTAGTGATGATATTGACGAACAATACTACCCTGTAAGAAGTTATGATGACTTGTATACCAAATGGACCACATTGTAGCAAGAAAGAGACCAAATAGTGCCAGACTTCACAAATATCTTCCATACCCTACGCATCAAGCTAGGTATCAAAGATTCAGAGCAACATCTGATGCTCAAGTATCATTTTGCTCTGCATAGATACATACAGACCGAAATGGAATTTCTGGACATCTCGTCCTTAGGCACAGCCTATTGATATGTTGTCAAAATCAATCAAAAGCTCAAACAAAAGACGTAACAATTTGGGACGGGGAACCCCTCCCACCAAAAACCAAGAAAGGGTGGCCCCAACCTATAGAACAAAAGACAAAGCAAATATGGACAGTATCAGGACAACTAGTCCAAGCCGCAAGCAAAGAAGGATACCGAAAAGACAAAGAATGATACCGGGAAGTGGCGCGACTTCCATAAGATCCCTTGGCATAACACTGTTGATTTTCGCTCAAATCAATCTTTGATGGTCGAAGTGAAAGCCTTTGAATCATATGCAAGATATGACTCTTGTTGAGGAAAATATATGAAATGATCTTACTCAAGCATTTTCAGATTTTGTTTGGCTAAAGAAAAATAGACAAGAATGTCACCCTATGTTTATAGCCATCACAATTGATATCCTAACTCACAAGTATTGATTACAATTGCTTAGGCTAGTCTTTTTATAAATAAAAGCTTGTTGGAAAATTCATTTTTATATGATTTTTTGAATATAACAGTTTTTAAAATAAATGTAGAGACAAAGCAAAGACACCAATATGACAATCAAGACAGATGAGACATAAAGCAATCATTTATTTCATTCCAATTCACCAAAGAGTCATTATCTTTACAAAATTTCATGAAGAAGTTTTGGACCAAAGTCAAACTTAGACGTCCACGATGGAACATACAAAAGGACCTCTGACAGAAAATCAAAAACTGAACTCTAAAAGATTGATCAGTTTTCCACAGATTGTTGTCCACTCGACTCTGCACAATAGCCTTTGTCAATCATGAAACATAATTCACAAACAGACAAGTCTACACAGAATATCAAAGATAGATCAACACCTCTGAAAAACAAGTGTCTAAATGATGTAATTCATCCCTGAATCTTGTTGTCTACAATAAGACCCTGCTATCATAAAAAAAAAATAGGCTTGTGATAAATTAAGGAATGAATGAAAACTGGACTATCTCAACACAAACTCAAAGAGAAAACCTTAGTATGTTTCCCCTTCTATCCCCCTTTGTTCCTCCCTTTCCTTTTTCCTTTAAGAAAATTAGAATTGGTTAAAGTAGTTGAACTATTTCATTAGTTAAGTTAACAAAAAACTCAACCAACTTTTTAGTTAGGGGTAAAAGTAATAAATCATAATAAGGGTTTAAAATAAATAATAACTAGTAGGTGGGACCCCTTGTGACTCCCCTCTAGATCTTAACAATCATAACATAATATTCAATTAAACAAAACATCCCTCATTGTGAATCCCGTCATCACATTCACGTTTGAAAATTTATCTCAATGATATTTGAAATTATTTCCAAAAATATATTACTCATATATCCAAAAAAACATGCCCAAAACTTCTGAAGTCAACTGTTATCAACAATAAATAAAATAAAATTTAAAATCCATATTTTCCACTCTGAGATGCAATGTTTCCTTTGTTACTGTTGTCACCCCTCGATCTCTCTGAATTTTCCTTTGGTTGTGCTGAGCCCTTAGGTCTAATATCGTTGATCACATGAGAACAATTGTCCCTCAAATTCATACAGGAAGACACAGATTTATCAGAGCCATTGGAGGGTGAAGAAGGGGCAGCAGTGGATTTTCCATTGTAAAGGGCATAGTGGGCCTCGGTTTTCAACCTTTTTCTAGCATGAGAGGATTGAACTGGTGAGTGGAAAGGGGCATATTGGACAATCTGATTGATAGGAGGGGGAGTAGGTAAAGACAAATTGGGCCAGCCACAATGTTGGGAGACTGTTGGGTGGACAATCTCTTGTCATCCGTCATTTTCGGGAACCGCTGGTTGCAATGAGACACGACGGGGTACGGGAATACCAGGGGCTTGTGGAGCTTGGAAGGGAGGTATTTCAATCCTAGGTTGGACCACTCATTTCCCAATCCAATTGAAAAATCCATCCTGAAAAATCTGTCCTAACCCTTGTGAGTTAGCATCAAAGTGAATGGAGAATTTAGGCCTTCCAGGGCCCCTATTCCAATTTCCTCTTCCTCGGTTACCTCTGCCATGGCTACCTTGGATGAAAAAACTCATTCCTTCATGCATGATTGATTACCAAATAGTTCTTTTAATAACCATACATGACAACTCCTTAAAAATATGAAATACATTTTGGCTCAACAACATATCAGGCTCATGCAATCCAATCCATACAAATTTCTTAATTGTTGTCAATGAGCAGGGGGTGAACAAAAGGTTCTGGGATGTGTGAGGGGTTTTCATTGAGCAAAAAAAATGTTAAAATGAGGGGGCAAAGAAACATGGTTACTACTCAAAGACAACAAAAAATCAACCATAATGTAAACCAAAGAGCATATCATTGTGATCCAACCAAGAAACTATGATTTCAAACTATTTCAATACAGAACTCTCTTAACTGTAATTTAATTTTAAGAACAGGGAGTGAAAAAATGAATTTGGGAAGGCGAGGGGATTGTAATTAACTAAAAGTGAAATAATGGTAGGGAAAGAGAGCGGATATTGTTCATAAAATTAATTAAGTAATCCATAAATCTATTCTATATTAAACGCAAAAGGTCCAACACCAACCAAATAATCATTGTGCTCAATTAAACAACTACTGTGTATAATTCAATCAATTTTGTGTTTCAACTTGTTTATTGTTCGCAATCAAATATCTAATATAGTGTCACCAAACAAGGCAATATGCATTCCACAATAACCTGTGGAAGAGTTTTGTTTCTTCTCATTTATCCATTTAATGTTTTAAAACAATTCCCAAATGAATACACAGTCACCTAATTCCACCCTGCATCAACACATCAACCATTGTCCATAAATTATTTCATTCATCAAACACAGACACAAAAATCATGCCTGATTTTATTCCTCAATTCCATTTAACAATTAAGTTGTAATGGGACCACACTGTCACAAAATTTGTGTTCATCTCTTATATAATGCATGATATCCATCAACTATACATAGTGGACAGTCAACAAACAATCATCAATATATCAAATTGCAATAACCTCGACTTTCCATTTAAACGCACATCAATCACTACTTTGACTTATACGATGTTGTAGGATACACAGACCATTCAAAAAAATGCAAGAGCATTAATGTGATTGTACATGTCTATTTACTCTAGATTTAAACATCAAACGATGTTGAACTATCAATCCAATACAAGGAAACAACGACAGTATGCCTAAATCCATTTCTCAATTCAATCAACTGCAACAAAACCATATTGTTATAAAACCGGTAACCACCTCTGATGGTGCAATCAAACAATATCCATAGCATATACAGTGGATAGCCACGCCACAATTATCATGATGCAATACTCCCATTTGGCAATTTAAAACACAAAGTCACAATAATCACCAACTCAACTTAACATGTTGTAGGAAGGACACACATACCAACGCATCACGCGGGAAGAATCATTGTGATTTAATCAATTATAAACTAATGTTGGGTTGACAATTCAATGATTACAATGTAAAAGACAGTGACTGTGTATTTAATCCCATTTCTCCAATCAACCAATTAACCATGTTGATCTATCGATTTGAATGTTATAATAGCCAATGTAGTGGCTAAATACAATAACCAAAACCACTCTCAACATAATCAATCAGAGATGAGCCAACAATCGAGCACCATCGTCAATGCACAACAAACTCATAAAAATCAACAATACCTTACAGGCTCCATTTATCAAAAGTCGGGCTTTGAGTAATCAAGGGTTCGCTCTGTGGAACAACACAGGGGAACTATATTCGACCCCCAACACCAGGTGAGAACCCTCGAGATCATACGGTGGACACACAGGGTATACCACCAATAACTTCGCAGAAAGGGTGATATAGGAGAGACTATGACAGAGGTGCAAGGCTTCATTTTGGTCCTGTAATAAAACCAAGAACACGCAGGGTATAACCCTCGTGGTTTTCCCAATCAACCCGAAGAATGTTGAGATAAAACATATCCGAGAAATAGAAATCAACCTTAAGTAAACCCCTAGGCATAATAGCCATCATAACCTACTGTGCAACCATCAATAGCATGAACGAACCCATACCCACGTGAAACGATACGCAGTGACACAAGGTGGTTCAAACCCAATAACCCCATAATCAGCAAAATGACTGGGTATGGTGACAAGAAAAGTGTGGAAACAGCCATCCAATCTGGACCGAATGAAACCCTCCAACTAGAACCAGTAAGGATGAAAGAGATCCATCATGGCTTCTAGTACTCAGAATAATAATTAAAAACTGTCACTTCAACCATCATCATAATGAAAACCACACAACAACCATTCCAAATAAAAGCATAATTTTACATAGTTTCCAGTCTCAAGGAAAGAACGGACCCATACATCCTAAGCCAATATCTATTTCATAACCAGAGCAAATTCATGGATGGCAAAAAGGCATACATGTTAACCAAGAAAACCTCAAAAACGCGAGCTTGGCCGAGCAGTTCTTCCTCTACTTGAAAATCGGAGTTTAACCACAGCAAAACACAATTGAACAATATCCAAGCTAGGGTGATGGCCAGTGGAAGGAGTATGAGTGACGTGCAGTAAATGCACATCGCCTCCACCCCCACTCATTAAATTCCTTAGTACACGCCAGCCAACCTTTCATTAATTCATTCAATTAAACCATGCATTGAAACCAACATCCAAAATGCGCCACCCTATGTCATATTAACCATTGCCAACCATAATGCATGTCACATGTTTTTACATATAAGCCAATAAGTCATATAGCCACTAACCCTGTTAGCTAGTAATAATCAACAATACATTTAATTTAATTCATGTAGTGTAGCATAGTAGCATAGTAGCATAGTTTAATTTCCCTTTTAGATTTTTCCATAGGTTTATTATCCTTTTCCATGACTAACACATGTTTTGTGCAGGTGTAATGTATAATAGATCATGGCGCAATAAAAATAACATTTCACATAAGCCTTCATGACATGGATATGAGAGTTTAAAATAAGGACACTCACACATAACATGAAATTGCCATCACCCATTTGTTGTGAATAGAACCAACATTTGACCATCAATCATGCTCAAACTTGTAAGTGATGTTGAACAGCAACATAAGCATCAAATAAGAACTAGATGTGATCTTTCAATCTACAAAGGGGTCCCACCCGCTAGTATTATATATATATATATA
>ML806754.1:203574-217857 GCA_009831015.1 Picea engelmannii
CGTCAACAACTCTGAGTCAAAACTAGAAAGGGGAAGACAGATCATTGATGCGGAACCCAATGCCACCATTGATACTACCAAGCTCTAGCCTGGTGAACAAGACGATCCAGAAGAAGGTGAGCGCATTTTCCATTCACATATGTGGGTAAAAGGCATCCCGCTACACTTCATCATTGATAGTGGTAGCCAGCAGAACCTCATCTCAGTAGAGGTCGTCAAATGGCTGACCCTGCCAACAACACCGCACTTGAATCCCTACACCATTGGATGGCTCTGCCAAGGAAGCGATCTCAACGTCCGCCAACAGTTTCAACTGTAGTACGACATCAAGCCCTTCAAAGACGAGGTATTGTGTGATGTTTCTCCTCTCGAATTTTGTAATGTTCTTTTGGGCCAACCTTATTTATGGAAATGCCATGTTGTATATGAGTCTAGGCCTCATAGTGTTATTATTACTTTGAATAGGAAATTGTACAGGATACCTGAGGCAGTCCCTCCTAGTGTTGTTTCCTTGATCTTTTCCAACCAATGCAGGAAGGTCATCTCTCAGACCCATAAATTTGTCTTCTTCGTGATTCGCTCTCAGAGTAAGCGAAAGATCGCAACCACATCCAGGGCCTCCATGATTGATCTCTCCACACAATAGAAACAAGTGGATAAGGTCATGGAAGAGTACTCAGATATATTCTCCTCTCCTACTAGGGTACCTCTTCACTGCCATATCAAGTATCCCATCGATCTGACCCTAGGTGCACCGCTACCGAATGGGTCGGTCTACCACTGCTCTCTGTTATAAAACAAGGAGATCAAGAGTCAGATCCAATAACATCTCTAGAAGGGCCACATCCATCCCATCTCATCGCCATGTGGGAGCCCAATTGTACCGGTGCAGAAGAAAGACGAGACCTGGTGACTCTACATTGATTATCGGGCTCTAAATAAAATCGCAGTCCGGAACCGATACCTGATTCCCCGAATAGATGACCTCCTTGATCAACTCATGGGGGGAAAATACTTCAATAATATTGATCTGAAGTCTATCTACCACCAAGTATCAATATAATAGATAGATGTATGGAAGATCGCCTTCAAGTTAAAAGAAGTTCTTTTTGAATGGTTGGTCATGCCCTTTGGTTTGACAAATGCTCCAACAACTTTTATGAGGATGATGCATGATATCCTATGACCTTTCACCAGTACTTTTGTAGTGGTGTATCTGGATGACATCCTCATCTACAGCAAGACTTGGGAGGAAAACTTGCATCATATTCATCATGTTCTGCACACCTTGTGGCAGCACAAACTATATGCAAACTTGGAAAAATGTTCCTTTGAAATGGACAGGGTCCATTACTTAGGCTACATCATTGATCATCATGGTGTGTATGTGGATCCAACCAATATCTAGGTCATCTGTGACTGGTCAGCCCCAATCACACTCACTGAGCTTCGGAGCTTCCTGGGCCTTGCCAATTTCTATTGCAGTTTCGTGTTGGGATTCTCTCATATCGGATGGGCCCTCATCCAAGTAACCACAGGTGGCGGTAAGGAAAAATTTGTGTGGGGCATGTCCCAAAAACAAGCCTTCGATGAATTGAAGCAGTGTTTGTGCTCATCCCCAGTACTTTCATTATTGGACCTGAAGCATCCCTTTGAGAGAGAGATAGATGCTTCAAACTATGTTGTGGGCGTCATTCTCACTCAACACGGCCAGCCTATGGTGTATCATAGTGAGACACTGTCATAAGTTGTCTGTAAGTAACCTACTTATGACAAATAAATGTACTCCATTGTGAAATCCTTCCGCCAGTGGAGACACTACATTATGGGGAAGCAGACAATCATCCACACTCATCACAAGCCACTATAGTTCATGCAGACCCAAGGAAAATTGCATTATGACCGCTATCATAAGTGGTCCACATACTTACAGCAGTTCCACCTCAACATCAAGTATAAAATAGGAGGCACCAACCGAGTTAATGATTTCCTCAGCCGACCTCCAATCGCAACACTCACCACGGTGCTAGACTCTTGCGGCCATGAGACCTACGAATAACCCCACCTCTATGAGACAAACCCTAACTTCTTCACCACCTACCAAATGTTGGGAGAAAACTCAGTGGTCACTATTTTCCATCTTCAAGATGGGTTGTTGTGCCTTCTAGGCCATCTCTATGTTCCATCAAGAAAGCACGCAAAGCTTATTTGGGAAGCTCACTACAGTCGGGTGGTAGGACACTTTGGTGTCGAAAAGACAGTGGCAGTGCTACAAAAACATTTTTACTGGCCGAAACTTCGACTGAATGTCGGCAAGTATATCTGGTTATGTATCATGTGCACTATTTTCAAACTAACCACTAAGAAATAGAGCTTGCACACCCCTATGCCTAATCATGACAATCCGTGGCAATCCATCTCAATGGACTACATGTCGGGCCTCACATCCACCAAGAGGGGAAATGATTGTGTTTTTGTGGTTGTTGATCTTTTTTCCAAGATGACGATTCTCGTTGCCTATAAAAAGAACATCACCGCATAGGCCATTGCCAAGCTCTTCTTTGAATGCGTCTAGGTACACTTTGGGATCTCACAAACCATTATCTTAGATTGGGACACTCAGTTCCTCAGCACATTCTTGTCAAGCCTCTGGTCACTGTTGGATACCAAGCTCACCAAATCCACTTCCTTCCACCCCCAAAAAGATGGTCAAACTGAGGTCGTCAATCGGATGATTGTACATATCATGTGCATGTAAAATTCCAAGCACCCCCACATATGGTATGAGAGTCTTCCCTATGTCAAGCATACCTACAACCGAGCCCTACATAGCTCAACTGGCCACAACCCCTTTCAGGTGGGGTTGGGATTCCAACCATTGGGCCCCATGGATGTTTCACTACCCATGGCGACCACCTCCGTCGACTTGTCCCCTGCTCCACCAAAAGCTGACAAAGCCACCCGGTTCATTGAGCAGATCCAGTGCATCTGCCAACAAGTTCACGATATTTTATAGAATCCCAATGCCAAGTACAAGCAGCACCATGATCAACACTGGGTGCCACATAAGTTTCAGGTGGGCGACAAAGTTTGGTTGCACTTGCAGAAAGAACGCCTTACAGGGCCCCATTGGAAGCTTCACCCACTCCAGTATGGGGCATACACTATCACCAAGGCTATGGATGACAATTATTTTGCACTCAACATTCCCCCTTTCCTTGACTTGCACCCAGTCTTCAACGTGGCTTGCCTTCGGCCATATTTCCCACCATTATTGGACACCTCAGAGATAGCAAAGAATTTGACACCAACAAAGCTCAACCCTGACTGCATGCAACAAGAATCCAGTGATCAGATTGTGGACACACTGATCAAGGGCACTCGACAACAAAAGATCCAGCTTTATCGAGTTGTCAAAGAAAGGTATATCCTGCACCAAGGCAAGTGGCTCGCCCTGGCCAAATTCAACATAAATTTCCTAATCTGATGGGGGAACTCAACGCAATGGAGACCATTGCTTCCAAAGGAGGGAGGATTGATCTAGATGGATGTCAGTGGCCTCCCACCTATTCCAACTAGTTCATTTTGGAGTTTTTGAGTTTGGCAGTTTGTTTCTGAGTTTTCGGGTCCGTGACTTGCGGGGGCGTTTTGAGGCCCTAAACAACATTTTTAGGGCTCGCCATAGTAAAAAATGACCTTTGATATGTAGCATCAAAATGTGTATTCATCGGATAGACCCTTCCAACGGGTTATCGTGTGCCTAAAACGAATATTGTAATGCAAAATTTATGACCCCGAGAAGTTGATGTACTAACATACCCAAACGTGGCCCACGTGACTTTTGGCACTTCATCTCCTAGGGTCAGGTTTTTGGATGTCTAGGGTTTTTGACATTCCTGTTTATTGTAAAAAGGCCTTCAGAGCCTCATTGTAATCATATTCTTCTGAATGAGCGCAACCATCATATCTCTTCTCAGAGATAATATGCCACCATTCTAGCAATCTTGTTTTCCACTGCATTTTATAGTTTCATATTATTTCCTTATTGAATAGAAAACCAGTTTTATTGTATCTGTGTTATTCTGTGTTAAGCATCTTTTAATAATCTGTATTCATTTCGTTCTGATCATAAAATCTGGATAACACCAAGCCAGGAGAAGTGAAAAGGGGGGGGGGGACTAGGGAAAAAGGGCCAAAAAAGTCTATAAATAGATGTGGACAACTCATTTTTACCAATGTAATTTGGAAACTAACAGAAAAATTCAATAGCCTCTTCATCAAAAAATCAAATTACAGGAGCTACGGTGGACGAAAAACCCTCCTACTTAGACCAAGTAAGTATAAAACACCCCTCTTGCAATTTAAGTTAATCATATGCATTTAATTTTTAGTTTGTGAGGGGCACGCTTTTGAAAAAGGTCGCTTTTGTGTGTACGCAGGCTGTCCAAAGTCAGCCCGCGTATGTACTCGGGCAGAGTAATAAACAGTCTGAGTACATACACGATTGTGTCAACTATAGACCGTGTACACCTCCTTTCAATTTGAAAAAATAAAATACAAGAAACTAAAACCTCTCTATCTTTGTATGTGACATGATGTATGTTCACTGGAGAGAGAGGAAACATGAGGAGCTAGATGTCTTGGTCGAGGAGGACCCTGCGGCGGTTGCTACGCTAAAACAACATGGCCTTTGAAAAATATTTCAGTGTTCGTTCATACGAGCACAATCGATTTTGTTCAGTTCCTTGGTAGAGTACTGGCATCCAGACGTAGAGGCATTCATGTTGGAGGGTCAATCATTGACTCCAACCATGGAGGATATTTACTTCTTGATTGGCCTCTCTAGAAGAGGGGAACCGGTTAACTTGAGGACTTTTCCTCCAGGGTCGTTCAACATAGAATACTACATCAAGATGTATTGTGAGGTTGGTACCAAGAAAGTAGGTTCTCAGGTGTCAATTCACAAGATTATCAGCCTCTCCTTGTGAGTGATTTTACTCATAATCAGGTGGATCACTAGATCCACAGCACTCCATCAGGCCTCTCGTGCACAAATGCATTATGCAGTTCAATGTTTAGAGGTGACCATATTTGACTGAAGCACTACCTTGCTAGTATGCATAAAGATATAGCGCATAGAGTGTCATAGGTGTACCAGCAAGAAATTTGGGTTTGGTATCGTTTTGTGTTCCTTATTCTTCGAGAGAGTGCCCAGTCTCAGTCCTAGAGAGACAGTACATGGGCATATTTCCTCCTTCCCAGCAATGTGTAGGTGGGTGGTATTACTACCTCGACACGATGGAGGAAGGACCCAAGAGGCCTTCAACGAAAACTTCTTCGACTAGTGGTCACGTCAGATCCCTGTGATAGAGGACTGTCCTAATGTAGGGATAAGCTTCCTTAGATATCTAGACATGCACGTGCCCCCTGGCGAGGAGCGTGGAAAGATATGTAACATATGTTTTTTGAAGTTATTAAATTTTTAATTTTCATATATATCATTTTTATGTGTGTGTTAGAGTACTTACTTATAAATCTTTTATATACAGATGTGTCTTACACCTCAAAATTACTCACTTTAATAGTATCGCAAGTGTTGTAAGTGTCGCATCTTGTTCGCAAGTGTCGCATCTTGAAAATAAGTGTTGAAAGTGTCAAAACTAGTATGTTGTCATATTTCCTATGTTGTTCCTCTAACGAAATCATGAAGACACTTAAGACACCTCAAAGGTTAGTTTAGAAGAAGAGAAATCACTTGACAGGAAGTACAAGCCTTTTGACATTGAGAAAACCACAAAAAAATGGATTTTGGAGAGGAGCGCTCCCCTATCCACTGTCAGGGAGTAGTGGTGCTCCCTGAGCCTCTTTGGGGGAGTGCTTGAGCACCCTGTGCACCCTTTTGGGGGAGAGCTACCCTTTTCTGAACAAATTTTGGGTTTGTTGAGGCAAATAAGGGAAGAATCCATCATATCCTAAAGGTAGTTGGATTCGAATAGATGGTCAAGGCATGATCTTAGGGAAGATCTTCAACTGAAGGAGAGGAATCCTCAACTTATCCCAAATATCTCTCAAGTGGTTGGACCTCTCCAATGTTATATAAGGAGGCCTTCTCATGGTGAAAGGTACATGGAGTAGAGACTAGAGATTGATACCAAACTTATGATCTTATAAGTGGTATTGACAGAACACAAGGAAGATTGAGAATTATACCTACTTATGATCTCATAAGAAGGTATTGAAAATGGAGATTGGGAATTACATCAAACTTATGATCTCATGAGGGAGATTCCATCAAAGCAATTAGTGGAGATCATTTGAGCAAAGGGGTTGGACAAGGAGAAACTGAAGAAGCTGTTGCACCTTCATTCAAAGGATTGTAAGTACTTTTACTTGTTCTCATTAATATAATCAATGCTTGGCCTATTTCTTTCAAACTTGTGCTTGTTCCATATGATTTTGTCTATAGTAGGTGGATCTATGATTGAGATAATCTCAGTAGAGTAGGAAATCCATTGTATCTTTGTTTGTCCTACAGGATCTATCCGGGAGCTCAAGATCGAAGTTCATCCAGGACTTTGTAAGGACATACGTCGCTAATAAGGTACATATATTTCTCCTTATATTTCATTTATTATCTTGATTAGATCTAAAAGGAAGTCAGTGTCCATGTTAATCATTTTTTTTTCTTGGCCTTAGGAGTCTAGAGACCAAGAGGGAATCCACTTGTCCGCAGGGGGATTCACCTACAACATTGGTGACTCCACTGGGGAGGAGCTCTGATTTTGGTTTCGATTCCCAGATCTTGTTTTGGCCCTTTTAACACTGATTTGATATTCTCCACATTGTCTTTTTTATTCTTAGATTTGTTTGATTGCCTCATTATGTCATCAGGATCACCCTGATTGACTGAATTTCCTTGATTTTTTGAGTTTTTGGGCTTTTTTCTGAGTTTTTGGAGCAGAGCGCTCCCCTCTTATTGTTGTCAGAGCACCAGCACTCACCTGTAGCCTTACACAGAGCGTTGGAATGCTCTGGTTCCGCTTACACCAGAGCGCTACGCCATTTTTGGGAGAAATTCTCCAAAATATTCATCTTTTGAAGCTATTTCTTGTTTTCGGCTTTTTCTCCGAATCCCATACTTTCAATTCATCTTGATATTGGCTTTCAAACACCTTTATTTATGAGAATTCATCCTCTTTTGTTTGGATTTTTTGACATTTATCCTTACTTCGCAATTTGTCCTTCACGATTTGGAGTCAATTTGTCGTTTTCTTCTTGTTTATCTGAATGCGTGAAAACTTTGTAAGGAGTTTCAAAGGTCTTTTGTACTTTTCTTTCTAATCTTTGAGTCATCTTTTCCAAGCTATTTCTCCTTCCTTTTGATTTTTTGCCTTTATGTTTGTTGTTTGATCATAACAAGGGTGTCTTTTGGTTTATGTGAAGTTTGCTTCCAGATTCCTTAAATCTCACACCTCTTGAAGTTTGATTAGCATAGGAAGCTTTACATCTACTGGTTATTAGTCACATACAAAAAATTTAGCATTGCATTGGATTCATTATTGGGGACTATTGCATGAAGTCATTTCATCTTAGTGTTTGACGGTGAAAGGAAAATCCTTCTCCTTCCCTTAATTAGACATTCATTGAAAGAAAATATTGCTTATCATTTCTTATGCATGTTTTGGGAACTGAGTCATAATATCATTAGTATTCACTCTCATACACCTCTGAGTAAACAACATCCACTAAAATCATTGCTTAACTAAAATTTATCAGAATTTTTACATCTTTGTTAGCAAACCTACATTAGTTTAAAGTGTAGGGCTTTGGAATAGGTTGAAAGGATAACTTTCCAAAGATATCAAACAAACTTAGCATATTACGATAGGGAGAGAAAATCCAATTGTCGTATAGGATTTTTGGGATTCCCCTCTCACATAGGGGTTATGCACGAGGTCGCATTCGGGAGAGTTACAGAGATTATCCCTTCGTGGTTCAATTGTTTGTAGTGGTCAAATCATATATTGGGGGTCACTTGAGGGTATACCCACGATTATCTGTGGGAGCCTCTCGAGTTGATTTCAGACTTGTTATCATGCCTATACGTTCGGATCAGACAGTCGACTGTACCCACCCAGGGGCTGACTGCGATTTGGTGACCTTAATAGCCATAATATTTAGGGTCTCACACAAGGTGACGGTGAAGGGAAGTCTCACTGTACCTGGAAAAGACATTGGTCAAACTCACTTGGGCTCCTTGGAGGGTAAATCCACAATTACTGCATGGAATCTTGCACTAAGGCGTAAGTCCGTTAAGCAGGTCGCCAACATAACTGATCCACCCACTCTACCCCTACCTCTTCCTATTTTGATCTCACGACGTTGGATTTCATCACCAACAAGTGGTTTCATTGTGGGAAGATTTTGTTTGATTGTTTGCTTCTTAGATTCATAGCGTGTGTTGGTTGTGTTACTTAGTGGACCTTAGGTTGAGCCAGTGTTAATGGAATCAAATCCTAAGAGTACCAATGGAGGAACCCCTTCTCTTGGGGAACCTTATACCTTTCTTTTGTTTGGAAACTTTGGTCCTCTGTACATTGCCACACTGAGTCTTCTGGGACTCGCCATTGGATTACCGGTTTGGTTGTCCCCCACTCCGGTGATCTCGAATCCTCCCAATGTTTCAACTGCACCTAATACTTTAGATGTCAGTGCACCACCCACACATCAACCTTATGTCAACTTTTCACCTTCTTCACCCATTAAGTCTCCTTCCCTTTCTCTTTCTTCATCGAGTGAAATCTTTAAAGCAAGTAGCCAAGTCGATCATAAGAAGAAGAAATGGAAAGAGAAGAAGAAGAAGAGCCTGAAAAGGACCAAGGCCCAAACAACATCAGATGTTGGATCCAAGCAACCAGTTACTGTTAATAGTACTGGGAGTGTTGATGAGGTCAACAAGATTAAAATGAAGAATCTGAAACCCAAATTCCCTTGCAGTCTTTGTAAGGGTGACCACTTTCTGAGGGATTCCCCTGGTATTCCCAAGGTCTTAGAAATGTGGTTCTCCACATCATCAGCCGTTGCTAGACATGTTGGTGATGCCCCGTCAACTAGTGACGTTCAGGTTGGTAAGAAGAACACAACTGTCAAATTCCCTTGTATGTTATGCAAAGGTGATCATTATTCTCACCTTTGTCCTCGCATGGATGAGGCTTCTTCTCTTTTGGAAAAAATTCAACTTCCAAAAGGTTATCGTAAGCTTTCCCCCAACCCATCATTAGTTGATGGACTGGTCAATCTGGTTCCATCCCCGGTCAATCCGGTTGATTAGATGGTCAACCTAGTTTCCTCCTTGATTGAACCACAAATCCAAGTAGTTGATCCAGTTTCATCATCGATCAGCCCTACTCTTCATCAAATGAGTGTAACCCAAGTAGTCGATCCGTTTTCATCCTCGGTCGACCCCACTCTCCCGTTAGAGATTGACACCAAAGTGATCGATCTGTTTCCACCCGTCGACCCCATTCTCACCTTGGAGAATGAAACCCAAGTGGTCGATCCAGTTCTGTCATCGATCAATCCCACTCCTCCTTTGATGAGTGCCAAAGTGGTTGGTCCAGTCCCTTCCTCGGTCAGTCCCACCCTTCATCCAAAGAGTGCCAAAGCGATTACTCCGGTTACATCATCAATCAATCCTACTCTTCCTCTGAAGAGTGCCAGCGTGGTCGATATGATCCCATCATCGGTCGATCCTACTCTTTCTCTAGGGAGTAAACCCGATACTTCCCACATTTTTCTCGTTGATACAGAATCTACTGTATTGTGGGGCATTTCTCATTCTCCCACAAACCCCCTCCAAGCAATGAGGCCATCCTTTTTTATTAGGGTGCGCTAACTAGACCTCATCTTCCCTCTCACATTCCTTTCCATATTACAGTACAGGTTTGTGGTCGAGTGTTCCTCAAACATTGATAGATGAAGGTGCGTCTGTTAGTATTTTGTCCTTTGTTTCTTGGCATGCTTTGGGTTGTCTTCAGCTTGCACCGGTTACATAGAATTTGTTATCTTTTAACAGAAGAACTAATCAACCTTTAGGGACCCTTCCTCAGTTTCCCGTAACTTTGGGAGGAAAAACTGTTTTTATTGATTTCATGGTAGTCCGAGACCCCTTGGATTTATCTTTACTCCTTAGGCGGGATTATGTCTATTCCATGAAAGCTATTGTGTCCACTATTTTTCTTGTGATATATTTCCCTCATGATGGAAGAATTGTGACTATTAATTAACTTTCATTCGTTGGTCCTGACTGGATTACCTCCCTGAATGGTTCTTATATGACAACAGTATCACCCCCGTCGCATGTCAATTACGTGGCGTTATCTCCCATGCCTTCAACTTGCGATGATTTGGATCTGGTAGTTGACCTGGTGATCTCTTCGATAGGGCTATTGGAGCCTGATCTCCTTACCCCTGTCGCGACCCTCGACATGTGCTCCTTCCAGAGTGATTTTCTTCCATCCAGTGAAGATCTCTTGGAATCCATGGCCGAGTTTTTTCCCTTGACATGGTGTTCTTCCAAAACGTTATTTTCTTGGAATCCATGATCAAGAAGAGTCCACGATCATATTTTTTTTCTCTATGGCAAACTCGTTAAAAAATGAAACAGAGGTCATGAGCATAGTTTCTTTTCTCTATCGCAAGCTTGTTAAAAAATGAAACAGAGGCCTTGAGCATAGTTTTCCTCTCTGTAGCAAGCTCGTTAAAAAATGAAACATTCAACTATTTTCAACCTTCATTTTATCCACCCTTATTCTTTTTCTCCATCTAGTAGAGAAATTGGTGACAAACTCAAATTCGGTGAATGAATTGAAGCTTTGAGGGCATGTCTCCAGCCTTTGATGATCATTCTGGAGTTAAGCCACTAGCTTTCAAGATGGGGGCATACTGAGCTTAGTCTTTGTTCTTTATCGTGCTCGTAAATCCATGAGAATGCAACCGGGTAAACTTTTATCTCTTTTTCGGACCTGCATGGATAAACAAAAAAGGAACCCACTGGAGTCGTCTTTGAGCTCTTTTCAGACTCTCTAAACATGAAAATATTTCCGAGTGATCTTGCTTCCTTTCCCACTCGTTAAAAGGTTTGAAAGGGCATCTTTCGAGTGATAATTTATCTCTTTTTTGGCCTCGCGAGACTAACATTACGAAAAAGGAAAACATTGGAGTCATCTTTAAGTTCTTTTCAGACTCTCTAAATATGAAAAACCACTAAGTTTACCTTCTCTGGACTCGTTAAATAATCATACATTGAAGTGCCCATATGGGACCGAACACTTACATCTTCTAGTTCGTTAAACAAAGGAAGAGGGACTTACCGAAGGTGAGTCATATCGAGCATGTGTTACCCTCCTCGATCTCATTAAATTAAAAGAGGTACTTGTCTATCTGGATGGGGGGGAAATTGAAAGAAGCAAGCCAAGAAGTTTTTGAGAACTCTACCAATAACTCTTACAGTCACCCTTGAACACGGCACTTTGTCTTTGCACGCATTTTAATCCACTGAACCTCTGCACTAAGCCAATCCTCTGAGTTTCTTTTACTCCTTTGGGTCACCTGAGGAAAGTCACAACATCCACTACATCATCAAGTGTTGGTCCATGTCATGTTTCTGTGGACTTAGTGTTCAATGGAAGTATCTGCCTCGAGAGTCAACCATCACAAATATCTTGTTTCAATACCCGTGTCAGTCCTTGTTCATTTGATCTACCAATTACATCTTTGTGTCAGTTTCGTGTCGTTTATGGGGGATACATCAAGGCCCTCCTTCGACGAATCTATTCCTGTCGACTTCAACACATTATCCAGGAGCTAGACTTAGAAACCAGTTAGTACCTTGGGACCTGCATGCCTCAATGGCAGGCCTCCTCATGTCCGACAATGGGTTTACATCATTGACCTCCGATCGGATGATTCCATGGATGTTCAACTTCATCTCATCTATTCACATTCATCGGAATGTACTAGAGTACCTTTGGAATCATTGACATCAATGGTGATTTCCCTCACGCTTGTTAATGGTTTACATCATTGACCGGTAATCAAGTGGTTTCTGCCATGTTCGACATCAAGATATCTATTCACATGGTTAGATTCGTACTACATTGGGATCGGTAAGAAGACCCTAGGTTGATTCATCACTCTTATATGTACTTTTCTCAGGTTGCCAAGGAGTTCTCTTGAACTATGACACATATATTGTTACATAGATCCACTTTGTATTGGTCATGGCGATGTCTTTTCATTTCGTAGATGAACTGTGTATTCTTCATGGCTACGATCAGTTCATGTCATAGGAGTATATATCCACATTGTATCTACAGTGGCTATACCATTGTTTCAATATAATTATGGATCCGCAGTGTATTTTATGGCAGCCATACCTAAAAAGTCTTTATCACTCAAGCATAGGTATTCATGCCATGGGTTTTGAAACATGTCATAATATTTGTTTGATGGTTGTGTGTAGCTTTTTCCGGTTTCTCTTCATCCATACCCTTGCTCAAAAAAGTCTACAAAGTACTTCAGTCATCATCGTATTCTAACTTCATACTTTGGGGGGCAATCTATTACACCTCAAAATTACTCACTTTGATAGTATCGCAAGTGTCATAATTACAAGTGTTGTAAGTGTCGCATCTTGTCCGCAAGTGTTGCATCTTGACTATAAGTGTTGCAAGTGTCAAAACCAGTATGTTTCCATCTTGCCTATGTCGTGCCTCTAACGACATCATGAAGAAACTTAAGACACCTCAAAGGCTAGTTTGGAAGAAGAGAAATCACTTGACAGGAAGTACAAGCCTTTTGACATTGAGAAAACCACAAAAAAATGGATTTTGGAGAGGAGCGCTCCCCTACCCACTGTCAGGGAGTGCTTGAGCACCCTGTTCACCCTTTTGGGGGAGCGCTACCCTTTTCTGAGCAAATTTTGGGTTTGTTGAGGAAAATCAATGAAGAATCCCTCAATTCCTGAAGGTAGTTGGATTCGAATAGATGGTCAAGGCATGATCTTAGGGAAGATCCTCAACTGAAGGAGAGGAATCCTCAACTTATCCCAAAGATATCTCAAGTGGTTGGACCTCTCCAAGGTTATAAAAGGAGGCCTTCTCATGGTGAAAGGTACATGAAGTAGAGACTAGAGATTGATACCAAACTTATGATCTTATAAGTGGTATTGATAGAACACAAGGAAGATTGAGAATTATACCTAACTTATGATCTCATAAGAAGGTATTGACAATGGAGATTGGGAATTACATCAAACTTATGATCTCATGAGGGAGATGCCATCAAATAAATCAATGGAGATCATTTGAGCAAAGGTGTTGGACAAGGAGAACTGAAAGAAGTTGTTGCACCTTCATTCAAAGGATTGTAAGTACTTTTACTTGTTCTCATTAATATAATCAATGTTTGGCCTGTTTCTTTCAAACTTGTGCTTGTTCCATATGAGTTTATCTACAGTAGGTGGATCTATGATTGCGCTAATCTCAGTAGAATAGGAAGTTCATTGTATCTTTGTTTGTCCTACAGGATCTATCCGAGAGCTTAGGATCGAAGTTAAGCCAGGACTTTGCAAGGACAAACGTCGCTAATAAGGTACATATATTTCTTCTTCTCTTTCATTTATTAGCTTGATTAGATCTAAAATGAAGTCAGTGTCCATGTTAAGCACTTTTCTGTCTTGGCCTTAGGAGTCTAGAGACCAAGAGGGAATCCACTTGTCTGCAGGGGGATTCACCTACAACAATGTGGGACCTGTTCGACCGGCAGAGTTCACCAGGAATAGGAATCATCCTCGACCAAAGGCAGGACCAATAGCAACAGGAGGACCAGCAGCTGCAGGAGGGACCCCAGCCAGAGAGGCTAATAGATTCTTACGACGTGTGGAGAGAAACCTTATTGCTCTCACTCGTGGTGTTCTTATGGCTGAGATCGATGATCTCCTCCCAGCGATGCAGCCACATGTAGTAGGGGTGCCTCAGACTTGGTCTAGTTCTTACGGCGTCTTGTTAACGTCTTTGTTTACTATAGCAGGGCCAATAGGCCTAGACCTTAGATAGCGTCAGACTATTTATGTGTCAAGGGAACTTTTAGTACTATGTATTTTGAGGGATTTTTTTACCAGCAAAGTATACCGATTATTTTTTAGGATTTCATGCCCACTTTTGTACTCATGACACTACTTTTGGACATATATATATATATATATATATATATATATATATA
>ML806754.1:257399-272166 GCA_009831015.1 Picea engelmannii
TGAATGACCACCATTTTCTCAAGGAATTCTTCATACTGTTATGCTGCTGAGATTGCTAGAGACCCCTTCTTTGGCAACACACATTGTAAGCTGCATTTCATAAGCTATTCACTCCTCACTTGAGTGAATAAGCTTGGAGTTCTTTCATCCACATTTCATCTTTTTCTTTGTAAGGAGAGCAATCAGTTGAGGGCCTCAAGAGCCTTCCATTGGAGAGGGAAGGGACCCAAGTCCTCTTTCTCCTTTGTGTATCTTTGGATTTCATCTATCAGACCAGCTAATACATTGGTGATATTGGTCCATTGTCATTTGTTTTTATTTTTTCCTATGCTCATAGTTTCATTTAGTTTTTGTTTAATTCTTGTTAATAGCTTAGTTGTTTTCTTTCTAACCTTTTAAATCACAGTTGTCATGACTAGCAGAGCCCAACTAGGCATGTAAGCACTCACTTTTTGCTCACACATTGACGAAAAGAGTGCAAACAGTGGGCTCCTTCTTCTTTCACCTGCCCCCAGCTGTGGTAGGGAGGTTAGTGAGTGGGGGTGTAGAGGGTATGGTGGGAGTGAGTATGGGAATTTGCATGGGGATTCCTTCTATTTGGGGGGGAAGGGATGGTTGAGGAACCATCTCTGGTGGATGTAAATACCAAACTGGGATTTCCAACACCATATTAGGGAGAGTAAGTGTTGCGGCCACTTGGAAAACTTGTACGCCTGGTGGAGGGTAAAAGAAGGGGATTTGAGTAATGGCTTGGGGAACTGTCTCCCAAACTGGGATATGGCCTTGGGGTGAGGTCGAATCATGAACTAGTTGAGTCAATGAGTTCGCAGGAGGCTTGTGAGGGAAGGACTTTGCGACTAGTGGGACGTCAGACATGAGAGAAGCCTCCCTAGGAGGAAGGGTATCCTCAATGTCAGTTCCTTTGGATGATACGACACATACTTGATTGGAAGGATGAAGGAGTGGTGGTGCACCATGGTAAGTTCCTAACAATGATGGGTCTTTGAAAATTCCAGGCCCCATTTCGATGAGTGGGTATGCCTCAGGATTAGTGTGGACGAGGGGGAGAATGTTATCGATGTTGGCAGAAAGGTTAGGCTCATAATGTGAAATTTGGTCAATTGTAATGATCTTCCCATTATGGGGGAACATCATGGCTTGAAAGATAAAAGAGGAAATTGCCTGCATATCATACATGTAGCTACAACCGAACAAGATATTGTAATCGAGTGGGGCGTTGATAACTTCAATGTCAATGAGAATGGTCTTACCCCCAAGTTCTACAGGGACATTTTGGAAGAGCCCTTTAGGAGAATATGGTCATCCGTCATAAGATTTTAAGGTAATGGTAGATGGTATAAGTTCGGGGGAACCAAGTTTCTGCCATACAGACTTGGACATGATGCATGTGGATGCCCCTTCATCGATGATACACCGATGAACTGTAATTTTCCAAATTTTAACGAGGATTTGAAAAGCGATGAGAGTGGGGAGGCGAGGTTCTCTGCTGTCGAGATCAAATGTGACGAGTTGGGCATCCGCGGGGTCTACTTCCCCCAAGGCAGAAAGTAATGACTTTCGTTGAGTGGGACAAGTTTGAATAACTTATAAGACTGACATGGCAGTCGGGGACTGTGCTAAGTCATCGACCAAACTGTAATTATGAGTCGCCCTAGCCTGCAAGTTGTGGACATTTCTGCGCAATGGGATGTGAGGGATGTGAAGAGGTGTTTCCGTGTTAGGGAGAGGAATCACCAACGGGGGTCCAATTGGTGCTGGGATTGTTTCTGGAGGAATGGGAGGAGACTCAGCGAGTGTACGGTATTGACAACTATGTGTCTGTAGAAGGACTTCTTCCTCCCTAGTGAGGAGGATAGTGCAATCTGCGGGATTGTTCGGGTTGAGATATTGTCCCAATTGTGGTGGGATAGGCTGCATGTCCTGTTGGGTGTTCATCATGCCCTGGTGTGGAATGGGATTCTGCAGCACGGTTGGGGGAGGTTGTTCTACATATTGTTGTGGGGCCTGCTGAGGGGAAGGTGGTGTTGGAGGATGTGGTCCATTTCCTGAGTCTTTCATTCGTTTAAAATCAGCGATTTGGGGGCAATGATGAGTATAATGACTGAACTCACCGCAAAGAGCACAAGGGAAGTTGGTTCGAAGATTATTTTTATTTTTCCCTTGACGTCTGTTGTTATTTCCCCCCTGGGAGTTCTGATGCCCTTGGTTTTGGTTGCCCCTAGTAGTTTGGTTTTGTTGGGGGTGATTCCCGCCTTGACCTGGGTTGTTATTGCTCCTGTTTTTTCCTTTCTTTTTGGCATTATTCAACTGATGGGTCGGATTTTCTGTATTCAACTGTTCAAAATTTTGATATTGCTGAATGGGAGATGGCTGAACAAAATTCACCCCAGCATGAGGATGTCCTTGTGGTGGAGCCATGGGTGGTGGAGGACCAGGAAATGGAAAGTAAGGACTATGTGGGAGTAATGATCTGTAAGGTACATAGGAAGGCATGGCGCTTTCGCTAGTATTTAGAGTATAAGCTGAGGTAGAGGGAGTACTAGAACTTGTTTGGATTGGTGGGTGTATTGTGGGTGCCGGTGGTGGTCCACTGATGGGTGGAGGAAGGGAAATAGGGTATGGTTGTTGATAAGGTGGTGGGGGATAATAAGGGGTTCCTCCATATGCCGGCGGATATTGAGGTGTGCCATACATTGGTGGTTGTTGGGGTTGTGGACTGTGGTGCCTGGTATTACCAATCAATATGTCTGTTGAGTGAGACATCCCGGGTTTTTCTTGGCCAAATGGCACGGGTTTTGGGAGATCAGGAAGTATTGTGTATAAGTACCCTGATTGTGAATAGATAAGGTCATATTGTTGAGCCTTATTGATGTCTTCTTCTTCTGATTGAGAAGGTGGAAGCCACATATTTACCGAGGAGAGAGACAAGTGATCTAAGAAACCAATCAAGACATTGTTGTTTGGTGGTTTCTGCTTTGCACAAACTACGTCATCGACGCCACTCGTGAATGTGATCAGCGATATGTGTGGCTGAGGTTTGTTTAAAATTAGAAAGTATTTCAAGACCATTTTCATGGTGGATTGGTAATTGGAAGAAGGTCAAAAATGTTTTAGCCAAGGAAACGAAAGTCGCATGGGACCCCAATTTTTCGTCTACATACCATTTGGTTGATGGGCCAGTGAGTGTGCATTGAAATAATCGTAGTCGGATGGAATCGTCCATAATATTGTTGCAAGAGCACCATAAGTGGAAAGTCATGACATGGTTGGCAGGGTCGTCCCCTACCTTTCCTTCAAACTTGGGGATATCTGAAGGTAGTTTGGTGGGCATTGCAGGCCATGTGGGGTCATGCAATATAGGATCATTTGTGAGTTTGCTTAGATCTGGTATGTTGAGAGAGGCCAGGTATGGCATCTGGAGTGGTGGTGGAGGGTTAGTTCCAGCCATGGTGTGACTGGTTTGTGAACCTGACCCTTGGGAAGGAGTAGGTGTCTTTTTACTTCCCCCGTGAGAGGAAGTTAGCCCCCCGCTTCCATGTAAAGGAGAGTGAATGGATGGTAGACCTTGATAATTGGACCCAAGTAAGGTGGAACAAAGCAAAGTTGATCCTAAGATAGTGGCACTCACTAGAGTGTGAGAAGGTGGTGCCGATGAGATGGCAAGACTAGGAACTCCCCCTAGAATAGAAGGGAGGTTTAGCAAGCGTCTGGAATGATGGGGGTTATGTGGGTCCCCTATGATGTTCGACTAGCTAAGTGGATGTGTGCGAATGGTGGTGAGAGTAATAAATAAACAAGAGCCTTTGTTTGCAATTTTTTGAACTTTACACCATATATATCTAAATCAAATGTAATCAGAAGTGCATCATACATAAAGTGTTTTGGTAAAGAGGCATATATGTGGGTAAGTGGATTTTGTTCGTGTGGAGAAAAAAATAAAACAAATGCTCGTGTCCTAAAAGACGTAACGTCCTTTCCTCTCAAAATAGCATTGGACCTTCCAATAGTACTCGATAATGGGGTTTGAAGTCACCAGAAGAGAAACTAGTGAAGGATGAAGCGATCAGTTATAATGAGGGGTAGAGGGGGCATATCCCGAAAGAACTGGCGATATTTCTCAATAACCACACAAAATCCGATCAAGGTGCAATTGCAACCCACAATTGCCACCTGGGTAGATGTTCTAAAATTTGGTCACTAGGTACCTCAGTCAAAGTGCAACATTTAGATTTTTGGCCTAAGAAATGGGTCAAGGGATAGATCTTGTACAAGAGGTGGGTGCCTCAAGGGGGGATGCACAGAACAACTAGACCTCAGCCTTCAACCCTTCATGGGTATGTCCCTGCCTTATGGTGTTAGGAACACTTGACTTGGAGGATTTACAACTTCTATTGTTTTGAAAAATGTGAGAACCAGATAACGAGGAGTTATTTGGATGCATATCCTCGAAATCCTACCTAGACTAAAATATTTCTTTTGGCACCTCCTGTGGAGGAAAACTTAGTGAGTTTTTTAGAGAAAATTTTATATGTGGTTGTGTTGAGAGACTGGGGGTGTGAGTCAATCTCGTTGAATTTAAATGGGAGTGGATAGTTTCTTCAAGAAAAGGGTGGGGTGTTTCGGAATCATGTTGGAGGAAACTTACTTTGACCTCCACGTTTCGAGATGAAAACTATGTGAGTGATAAGTGACTTTTGTGTGTGAATAAGTGAAAGTGTGCCAACGTTTTAATGAATTAGGTGTCACCTTGTTGCATGTAGACTTCGTTTGGTCCTTACAAGTGTTGATTACCTAATTAACTAAATGCCTTTGGTACAACCTTGCGTAATTCAAAAGTCCCTAGGAAGCTAGCATGTGGACATGTGGGTCCGTTACTATTCCTTTAACTCCCTATTGTGATTTAATCTAAGAAAGCTTTGAAACTATCATAGATTGTGATCATGTGGGCATGTATGGGCCCGTTACAAACCCTTTAAACTTCCCTAGTGATTTAATCTAAGAAAGTAAATTTCAACACTATCCTATCTTTGTAGCATGTGGGCATGTATGGGCCCGTTACAATATTGAAATGTGTTTGAAAATAAACTAAGAGGAGTCCCGAGGGGGTTGTTGTCTTCTCCTAAAGGTTTTAGTCTTTTTAAGGGAGAAGAAATTGTCCTACAACATTTTTTTGATTCTCAAGGTCGCTTTGAAGCGCGATAGAAGAGCATACTAAACGATTGTTATCCAATTTTTGGTCCCAATGCAAGCTTTATGTGATTACAAATGATTCCAACTTATACTTTTAGTCAAAACAAGTCATCCATGTGGAAAAATGAAAGAAAAATAGGAAATAATGATTTTAAACCCCCAAAGTGCCTATGTGTTTTGACTAATTCCTTTATATGGAGAGGGAACTAAGTGTGGTGCAGATTACAACATTCATGAAATCATTTTTAAGAAGACTAGGGGCCTTCCCCAAATCACAAAAAGGCTTACAATGTGTATTTGTATGCACAGGTGTGCGAGTCTCAGAGTAGACAAAGGCTCACTGAGCACCTGTGCGCAAACCGAAAAAGACTCTTGGGCGCAGGCATGTGGAAGGCGCTGAATAACACAGTAATTTTGGTGCACGTGCGCACAATGTGCGACTGTGGGCCAATAAACCCGCGCACACCTGTCACACGGTCATGAAGAAAATTTTGAATGGAATTCTCTCAATTCAGCTTTGAATTGGATGTTTTGTAGGTCGGTTTGGGACGGTTAAGGTCCCTGCAGGTTAAATAAACCAAAAGAAGAGCTAGAAAAACCCAAATGGGGTAGGAAATTGATACCTTTCCCCAGTGGAGTCATCAATCTGTTGCGCCTCTTTTGTCACCTAAATGAACAAAATAGAGGTGCTTACAAGCTTAGTTGGGTTAGCTAAGAAAGACAGTAGTGAAGGAAAGGGTTAGAAAAAGAAACATAAAAGACTGAGCTAAGAATTAAACTAAGAAAGGAGAGAACAACTAAACTATTGAGCATAAGGACATAAGAACAAGAAACCAATAAGACTCATGTCACCAATGGAAAGGATTGTATTAGTGAAAATAAAACACCGAGAAGAAAGAGGACTTTCGGTCTCTTCTTCCTCCAAGGGAGGGCTCTTGGACCCCCACAATTGAGTTATTCTTACAACTTTGAAATTTGAAAGAAATGGTGAAAGAATCCCAGGCTAATCCACCCAAAAGGTGAGGTGGATTGCCCAAATGTAATGATGCTAGTATGCTCTTGATGAGAAAAAAGGATTCCCCAAGAGAATAGCAGCAGCATAACCTTGCAAATGAATTCCTTGAAAATGTAGTGCACCCATGGCCTTGTTTTATAGCACCACTTTGAGGTATTGTGCAACTAGCTTTTAGTGTGAAAAGGGGTTATTTAGGGCATTTTTAGGTCTTTGACCAACCACCCAGTCGGATACAGCTGAGATTTGGACGTCAAATCAACTTGGAAGTTGAACCAGAAGTGGGTGGGAGGTCGACCAATATCATAAATGTGTCGTTCTCAGGTGCGCGTGGCTTTTAGCAACCACAGTCGTGCATCATGCGCATGTGCACGTTTCTTGCGTTTCTGAATGGCACATGTGCACGTGCACCCTGTGTAGTCATAACGCACTTTGATTTTATAACTGGTTGTATAGTTTTGGACCTTTTGAAAATGTGTTTTTGGTAATTTTGGTCCATGGGTGAACTCATAGTTGTTTGAAGATTTGGATTCCTGTAACCATTTGTGGACGAAATTTCAGTGATAACAATGTAGATTTCTTCTTCCAAATCCCCATGTAGGAATGTTGTCTTCACATCCATCTGTTCCACTTCAAGATCAAAAGCAGTTGCAATACATAAAATAAATATAATAGATGTTAACTTGGCAACAGGAGAAAAAATCTCACCATGGTCAATTCCCTCTACCTGGGAATAACCTTTTGCTACTAACCGAGCTTTGAATTTCTCCACTTTACCTCGAAAGAAGTTGTATCATATTAGGATGGAAGATGGAGATTTTGTGACAGAACATCTAAATTCCTTTAATACTCTGGTAAGTCAACTTGGCTCTGTTAATATTACGATTGCAGAAGAAGATAAGTGTATTACTTTGTTATGTTCTTTGCCAGACTTTTGGGATAATCTGGTTGTAACAATAGGTAGTACTACTCAATCTACATTGAAGTATGATGATGTAGTTGCATCCTTGTTATCTGAAGAGATGAGGCGAAAAAGCATGGATGGTCACAACACAGATGCTTTATTTTTAAGAGGGTGTACCCAAGATAGGAACCCTGGTAAGCCTTTGGGGTGGAGATCTAAATCTACAGGTAGATCTAAGTCTCCAGGAAAATCTTTGAGGAAATGTTGGAAGTGTGGTAAAACATGGAATTATAAGAAAGATTGCAAGTCTAAGAAGGTTGAAAAACTAAAGGGATCTGATAGTACCTCTTCCACAGAGGCGAAAACCTCCACTGAAGAAGGAGGTGATGTTTACCTGGCATCTACAAGTACACATGTAGATCGTGATGTATGGTTGATTCACTCAGGTGCATCATACCATATGAATATTCACAGGGAGTGATTCTTTGAATATGAAAAATGCGATGGTGGTGATGTATTCCTAGGAGATGACTCAACAACGAAAATGTTTCTTCTACTGAGAATGTTCTTGTAAGAGAGAGTAATAGTGTGATTGTCCAGAGTGATCCGTTCGAGGGAAAAAGGAACTGGTAGGACCCGACCTGCTATGAGGTGCGTAAAATAGAAAACTGTGTACAAACGAGGTGGGCATGCCCCATGCTTGTGTCATGTAACTCCGAAAAAATATGACTGAAGTGTTGATGTAGACAACTGCAGCGCCCTCAGGGGCGGTCGTGATAGAGGCAGAAGACAATTCTGCAAATGAACATGCTCTGAATAGTAGGCATTGATCGCGGTAATAAGTAGCAGTGATGATGTGGGCATTGATAGCCTTGCCAATTTCAAAGGTCTTCGACAAATAAAAGAACTAACTGCAATAGTCGCAAAGTAAGACCCACCATAACATGAGAAAGTGTTGGCATCGAATGTTATGGGGGTCAACGACAGCAGGGAGAAATGGTGTTTCACCCTGTACCGTCTGAGATCTCTCATTGAATAGATAATGAGAGTCAAGATATTGTCACCCTTCTGGAAAATTGTGTTGATGTCGACAAAAGGGGAACGCGACTCCCAGAAGCAAAGGGCTTCGTGAAATCTACTGAGGTGAGGAAGTGGCAGAGGTACATGGACGAAGTCAAGAAGTGGGAGGACTCAATAATGCCCCTTGGTTGGAGGGTGTATGAGATAAAAAGTGGCCGCAACCGTGTAACGAGGTCGAGTCTCAGGGGGACGACAAGACCGGTGATAAGTTGTGCCAGAGGCGGGACAAGGTGAAAAAATTCAGAGGGTAGAGGTAAGTGACATGTGGGGTACTCTGAAGATATGGATGATGTCGGCAAGGGTAGATGATAAGTAATGCTCCAACCAAGGGTGACATGGGTTGCGTTTGGCCAAAAAGAAGGGAAGAAGGTCGCCAAAGGGGATGACAAAAAGATAATCTAATGACTAGAAAGAAAGGCATTTGTACAATAAATAACGAATAATTGGGGAGAAATGTATAAATACAGAAATGGGTGCCCTAGTGTGATATGGGTGGCCCACGTAGGGCATAATTTGCTTGGAAAAATGATGAAGGGTGGGGGCCCCATTGGTGAGTTTCTGTATGAGGTAGGTGAAATGAAGGTAGGTTCGCAGAGGGGCAAACTGATTGTGGAGGAAATGGAGGGTTCATGATACTGCGGAGGTGTAGGTAAAAAATAGAACCAAGAAGGGACAATCTGGGAGTCCGTGTGGGAAAGCTAGCAAAATGAGGAGAATAAGTATGTGGTTGATTCGCGACATGATGAAAGACTATCGGGACTCCCATCCCTAAAGGGTAATGAAGAACATCATGAGTGTCAAAAGTGTCAAAAAGGTGCTATGAATGGGACAACTCATGTGGGTAAGAATGCTATCGGGTAACAGTACTGAAGATGCAAAATGGAGGTGTGGGTACTGTAGAGCCGGGAATGGGGATCCTAGCGGTAAACATCAGAGGGTGTGACTGGAAATGAAAGTGCGATACAGTGGGAAAGAATACATGCCAGTGTTGAGTATATACCTGAAGGGGTTGTGTCGATGGATGATAAGCAATTACCTGCACACATGAAAACCAAATACCCAAAGTAAACAATATCTGAAGAGAATCAAAGATATGAGTATGTATATGATAAGTGTGACTATGCACATGCATACCTGACCATGGTATGAAAAAAAAAGGCACCCCGAGGGCTCAGGATGAAAAGTGACCCAGGGACTGTTGTGACTCGAGGTCGTACTCCTGAAGGATAACGATCCATCGAGAGAATTTTCCATTAACTTGTCGTCGGCTGACCAAGGACTGCATAGGGTTGGAATCTGCGACGACCTTTGTAGTGCGAAGCAGAATGTAATGGCGCAGTTTCTGGACTGCGAGGACAACTACAAGAGCAAGTTTATCTTCATGTTTATACTTCAAGGGTGGCCCTGAGAGGTTTTTACTAACATAATAAATGACGTGTTCACGATTGTCATCTCCGATCTGGACGAGGATGCCGGCTACTGATACAGCTGATGCTGATACGTAGAGGATATAGTCGCGATTATAGTCGGGTGCACTAATTAAAGGTGCATTTGAAAGTGCTACTTTAAGATCGTCAAGTGATTGTTGGGCATGGTCATCCCAGTGAAATGGGATGTCATGACGTAGTAAGCGAAGGAAACCATGTGCGCGTATGGCGTAATCTGGGACAAAGCGTCTAAGAAAGTTAGCTTTTCCCTGTAAACTCTGAAGTTGTCGTAAATTCCAGGGAGGTGGAATTTTCGTGATGGCTTGGACCTTGAGGGGGTCTACGGTAATACCGTTGTGGGAAACAATAAAACCGAGGAGGCACCCTGCGGTGACACAGAACACACACTTGAGAGGATTCAAGTGGATGTTGTACTGACGACACCGTTGAAAGATGATTCGTAAATCATCGATATGTTGGGTGCATTTCTTGGATCAAGTTGTGAGGTCGTCCAAGTAGGCGAGGATGATATTAGCCAGATCGTGAAAGATGTATGTCATCGCCCGCTGGAAAGTTGCGCCGGCATTTTTTAAGCCGAAAGGCATGACATGATATGAAAAAGTGCCCCACGGGGTAGTGAATGCAGTTTTATACTGATCGGCTGGGTGGATTTGAATTTGGTTATAGCCAGAGAATCCGTCCATAAAGGAGAGAGCCTCGTGGCCGGCGCAGTCGTCGATAATTTGATCGATGAAAGGCATTGGAAAGTTGTCATTGGTACATGCGTTATTGAGATCATGAAAGTATGTGCAAACACGGATAGTGCCCTGTTTTTTGTCAAAGGCTACAGGGTTGGAAACCCATGAGGTATAAGCGATGGGGTAAATAAATACGGCAGCGCGTAATTTGTCAATTTCGGCTTTGATAGTCGCGGCTTTGGATGGGTGTAGCGGTCACTATTTTTGGCGAACTGGTGTGATGTCGGGCCAGGTGTCTATGCGATGTTCGACAATAGAGGGATCGAGGCCAGGCATTTCTGTGTATGACCAGGCGAAAATATCCCTATATTCTTGGAAGAGGGATTTATATGCAGTGATTTCTTGAGGAGTGCAAGCAGCTCCAATGGTGATTTCTTCGACGATGCCCTTTTTAATGGAAATGTCGATTTTGATGGTGGGGGAAATGTTGGCCATATTTCCTTCTTCAAATGCATCAAGAGCCGGAATGGGATTGTTGAACCAATCGATAGGCCCTGATGGGATAAAATCCTTGGTTTCGACCACGTAAATCGTGTTTTGGTTAGGAGGCATGGAGGCTTCCTGTGGAGAGAAGAGTGCGCGATGGTGTAGAGCATTCCAGGGAGAGTCTGGGTGATTTAACTCTTCGAGTATTTCTTCGTCACTTTGGAAGTGATGAGAATACAAGGGGTCATGAGGAGTGATCTCGGTGACAGTGGTTGTGTGGTTGCCCCCTGGTGAAGAAACAGGGGGAACATGGTAGGAGATGGTGAGGGTTCACTTGTTATAAACCATATATTGAAGTACTGAGGAGTACCCATGGTGGTTGGGTGGAGAGTGTCCATAGGGGGATGAGCAGGAGATTTGGGGGGGTTGGTGGGTAAATCCTCAGATACGTCATCTAAGAACCATGGAGGTGTTGGAGTGCCTCGGGCTCGGGAGAAATGACATGAAGATCCTCTAGTGATGAGGTAATGTCAATTATCGCCTATGCGGGTCAGTGAAGCAGGGTCAATTGACGTTGCCTGTATTCGAGGATCATAGGACACTGGTATGTAAAATGAGCTAATGAAACACAGAGAGAGCAAGGGCGTCTCATACGTTCATTGACTGAAGTGGTGACATAACGAATGTCAGTGATATTTGTTGAGGAGGACGTAGCAGGGTTGGGGTTGTTCTGGAAGTTCTGGCGTACTGCGGCTAATGTCTACCGAAAGTGTGGCAGTGCTGGGAAATGGTGGGGATAATGGCCATATTCGGAACATATAGCACAGGCATATTTGGTCCTCAACCCTTTACTACTGGAAGGGTGGGTGGGAGTGATGAGACTAGCAGTAGGGGTGGGTGTTGTGGGAGTTTGATTGAGGGGGATCAAATTCCGTAGTTCAGGTAGTGATGGGCAGTTGTTGGTTTGGTGGCCCTCTTTCTCACATAATGTGCAAGGTGGTGGGATGCGTGGAGGAAGTGGAGTGGTGGGATCCTTCTTCTTTCTCCTGCCCCCAGCTGTAGCAGGGGGGTTAGTGAGTGGGGAGGTGGTGGGGGTAAGGATGGGAATCGTCATGGGGATTCCTTCTTGGGGGGGAAGGGATGGTCGAGGGACCATCTCGGGTGGGTGTAAATACCAAACTGGGATTGCTAACACCATATTAGGTAGTGTGAGCGTTGTGGCTACCTGGAAAATCTTCTATACCGGGTGGAGGGTAAAAGAAGGGAATTTGAGTGAGGGGTTGGGGAACCGTCTCCCAAACTGGACTATGTCCTTGAGGAGAGGTGGAATCGTGGACAGGTGGGGTCAATGAGTGTCTAGGAGGGTTTTTAGGAGGGGTTTATGTGACGAGTGGGACATTTGATATGACAGAAGCCTCTGTCGGAGGAAGGGTATCCTCGGTGTGAGTTTCGTTAGATGATATGACGCATACTTGATTAGCAGGATGAAGGAGTCGTGGTGCTCCATGGTACGTCCCTAACAAGGATGGATCTTTAAAAATCCCAAGACCCATCTCGATGAGTGGATATGCATCTTGGTTTTTGTGGATGAGAGAAAGAATGTTATCGATGTTGGCAGATGGGTTAGGCTCATAATGTGAGACTTGGTCAATGGTCACGATCTTCCCATTGTGGGGGAACATCATTGTCCGAAAGATGGAAGATGTCATTGCCTTCATAGCGTACATGTAGCTACGACTGAACAGGATATTATAATCGAGTGGGGCATCGATAACTTCGATATTGATGAGAATAGTCTTGCCCCCGAGTTCAACGGGGACATTTTGGAAGAGACCTTCAGGAGAGGATGGTCGTCCGTCATAAGCTCGTAATGTGATGGCAGAGGGTATGAGTTACGGGGAACCAAGTTTTTTCCATACCATTTTGGACATAATGCATGTAGATGCACCTTCATCGATGATACACCGATGAACTGTGATGTTTCATATTTTCACTGGTATTTGAAAAGAGATCAAGGTGGGAAGACGAGGTTCTCCGCTGTCAAGATCAAAGGTGATGAGTCGAGTATTTGCAGGTTCGACTGCCCCCAAGGCGGAAAGTAGTGATTTCCGCTGAGTAGGACAAGTCTAGAGGACTTTCAAGACTGACATGGCAGTCGGGGATTGTGCTAAGTCGTCTACCATACTATAGTTATGAGCTGCCCTAGCCTGTGGGTTGTGGACATTCGTGCGCAATGGGATGCGAGGGATGCGAAGCGGTGGTTCGACGGAATGGCGAGGGATCACCAACGGGGGTCCCGATGGTGGAGGGTTTGTTTCTGGAGAGATGGGAGTAGACTCAGCGGGGGCATGATACTGACGATTACACGTTTGCAGAAGGATTTCTTCCTCGCTGGTGAGGAGAATTGTACGCTCTGCTGGATTGTTGGGGTTGAGGTATTGTCCCACTTGAGGTGGGGGATGTTGTGTGTCATGTTGGGTGTTTATCACACCATGATGTGGAATAGGATTTTGCAGCATGGAGGGAGGGGATTGTTGCACGTATTGTTGTGGTGCCTGCTGAGGGGCAAGTTATGCAGGAGAATGGGGAAGACTACCAGAGTCTTTCAACCATTTGAAATCAGCGATCTTGGGGCAATGATGAGTGTAATGGCCGAACTCACCACAAAGGGCACAAGGGAAGATGGTTTTAACATTATTTTTCCCTTGGCGTTTATTATTATTATTACCCCCTTGGGGGTTTTGGTTCCCTTGGTTCTGGTTGCCCCAAGTGGGTTGGTGCTGTGGTGGTTGATTCCCGCCTTGACCTGGGTTGTTTTTATTCATGTTCCATCCTTTCTTCTTGGCATTGTTCGAAGGATGGGTTGGGTTGGTTGTATTTAACTGTTCAAAACTTTGGTATTGTTGAACAGCAGAGGGTTGAACAAAATTCACCCCTGCATGAGGATGTGGGGGAGCCATGGGTTGTGGAGGACCAGGAAATGGGAAGTACGGATTTTGTGGTGGTACCGATCCATAAGGTACATAGGAAGGCATAGTGATTTCACTAGTACTATAAGCTGATGTTGAGGGAGTACCATTGTTTGTGGGAATAGGTGGATGTATGGGAGGTGTTGGTGGTGGTCCACTGATGGGTGGAGGTATAGCAACAGGGCATGGCTGTTGATATGGGGGTGGGGGGTAATAAGAAGTGTCCCCGTATGCCGATGGGTATTGATGTGTTCCATACATCGGTGGTGGTTGGGGTTGTGGACCATGGTGTGTCGTGGCACCTATTAGTCTGTTTGCTGAGTGAGACATCCCAGGTTTGTCTTGGCCAAATGGCATAGGTTTTGGAAGATTAGGAAGTACCATGTATAAGTATGCTGACTGTGCATAGATGTGGTCATATTGTTGGGCCTTGCTGATGGCTTCCTCTTCGGATTGAGGGAAGGTGGAAGCTACATCCTTATCGAGAAGAGAGACAAGGGATCTAAGAAACCAGTCGAGACACTGTTGCTTGGTGGTTTCTGCTTTGCACAAACTACGTCGCCTACGCCATTCATGAATGTGGTCAGCGATGTGTGTGGCTGAGGTTTGTTTGAACTTAGACAGTAGTTCTAGACCATTGTCATGGCGGATGGGTAATTGGAATAAGGTCAAGAAAGCTTTGGCCAATGACTCAAAGGTTGCGTGGGACCCTGATTTTTCTTCGACATACCATTTAGCCGATGGGCCAGTGAGTGTGTGTTGAAATAATCGGAGTCTGATGGAATCATCCATAATGTTGTTGGAGGAGCACCATAGGTGAAAAGTCATGACATGGTTGGCAGGGTCATCGCCTGGCTTTCCTTCAAACTTTGGTATGTCTGAAGGGAGTTTGGTTGGCATTGCAGGCCATGTAGGATCATGCAATATAGGATCATTGGTGAGTTTGGTGAGATCCAATATGTTGAGAGAGGCCAAGTATG
>ML806754.1:272216-283443 GCA_009831015.1 Picea engelmannii
AAGTTGACCCAAGTAATGTAGAACCAAGCAAAGTTGATCCTAAGATAGTAGCACTCACAGGAGTGTGTGAAGGAGGTGTCGATGAGCGGGCACGACCAGATACTCCCCCTAAGATAGGAGGGAGGTTGAGAAAGTGTCGTGAACGATGGGGGTTCTGTGGTTCCCCTATGATGTCAGACTAGTTGTGTGAATGTGTGCAAAAAGTGGTGAGAGTAATATAGAAACAAGAGCCTTCGCGCTGAATGTTTACACAATATATATATCCAAATCAAACTGTAATCAGATGTGCATCATACATAAAATGATAAAGAAGCATATATGTGGGTAAGTGGGTTTTGTCCGCATGGGGGAATCAAAAGAAAGAAAATGCTTGTGTCCTAGAAGACGTAACGTCCTTCCTCTCAAATAGCACTGGACCTTCCAATAATACTCAACAGTGGGATCTGAAGTCACCGGAAGAGAAACTAGTGAAGGATGAAATAATTGGTTATAATGAGGGGTAAAGGGGGCATATCCCGAAAGAGCTAGCAATATTTCCCAATAGCCACACAAAATCCAATCAAGGTGCAATTGCATCCCACAATTTCCACCTGGGTAGATGTCTTAAAGTTGGTCACTAGGTACCTCGGTCAAAGTGCAGCATTTAGATTTCCAGCCTAAGAAATGGGTCACGGGCTGGATCTCGTCCAAGAGGTGGGTGCCTCAAGGGGGGATGCACAGAACAACCGGACCTTGGCCTTCAACCCTTCACGGGTATCTCCCTTCCTTATGGTAATTGGAACACTTGACTTGGAGGATTTTCAGTTCCCTTTTTGACAACCTCTATGTTTTGAAAATGTGAGAACCAAATAACGGGGAGTTATTTGGATGCTTATCCCTGAAATCCTACCTAGACTAAAAAAATTCTTTTGGCACCTCTTGTGGAGGAAAACTTTAGTGAGTTTCTTAGAAATATTTTAGATGTAGTTGTTTTGAAAGGTTGGGGGTGCAAACCAACCTCGTTGATTAAAAATGGGAGTGGATAGTCCAGCCAAGAAAAGATAGGGTGTTTTTCGGAATCCCTTTGGAGGAAACTTACTTTGACCTCCACGTTTCAAGAAGAAGTTGTGTGAGTGATAAGTGACTTTTGTGTGTGAGTGAAAGTGTGCCATTTTTTAGTGAATTAGATGTCACCTTGATGCATGTGGACTTTGCTTGGTCCTTACAAGAGTTTGATTACCTAATTAACTAAGTGTCTTTGGTACAACCTTGCGTAATTCAAAAGACCTAGGAAGCTAGCATGTGGACATGTGGGTCTATTACTATCCCTTTAACTCCCTATTGTGACGTAATCTAAGAAAATCTTTGAAACTATCCTAGATTGAACATGTGGGCATGTATGGGCCCGTTACAAACCTTTAAACTTCCCTAGTTTTTTTATCTAAGAAAGCAAAAATTCAAACACTATCCTATCTTTGTAGCATGTGGGCATGTATGGGCCCGTTACAATATTAAGATGTGTTCAAAAAAGCAAACTAAGAGGAGTCCCAAGAAGGGTTTTTGTCCTCTCCTAAAGGTTTTAATGTTGTTTTAAGGGAGATGAACTTGTTTCACAATCTTTTTCTGATTCTCAAGGTCGCTTGGAGGCGCGAGAGAAGATCATACTAAGCGATTGTAATTTAACTTCTAGTCCCAATGTAAGTTAAATGTGATTAAAAATGATTTACAACTTATTTTGTGAGTCAAAAACAAGTCATCCATGTGGCAAAAAGCAAATAAGGGAAATTGATTTTATCCACCTAATTGCCTATGTGTTTTTTGACTAACCCCTTTATATGATGAGGGGACTAAGTGTGGTGCAGCTTTAGAACTTGCTTGACATCATTTTTAAGAAGACAAATGGCCTTCCCCACATATTAACAACTTTACAATGTGAAATTTTGCATAGATGTGCGGGTCCCAGTGGAGACAAAGGTGCACTGAGTGCATGCGCGCGAACAGAGACAAGTTAAAAAGCGCACGTGCGCAGAACAAAACCGTGAGTCAGGCGCATGGGCGCACGATGCACGTCTGTGGGCCTAAAAACCCACACATATGTGGCACACGGTCGAGAATGAAAAATCCGAATGGATTTCTCTCAATTCAATTTGGAATTGGCTAGTTGGCAAGTCGACTTAGGCCGGTTAGTGCACCTGCAAGTTAAACAAACTAAAAGAAGAGAAAAATAAACCCAAATGAGGTAGGAAATTGATACCTTTCCCTAGCGGAGTCGTCAATCTGTTGTGCCTCTTTCGTCACCTTGGTGAGCAAATAAGAGGTGCTTGCAAGCTCAGTTGGGTCTACTGAGCAGGACAGTTGTAGAGAAAAGAGTTAGAGAAAGAAAAACAAAACTATAATTAAGAATTAAACTAATAGATGCAATAAAAACTAAAATCATGGGCATAGGGACATAGAGATAACAAGAACAAAAAGACCCATGTCACCAATGTTTGAGGCTGATCTATTGATGAAAACAAAGCACCAACAAGAAAGGGGACTATGAGTCCCTTCTTCCTCCAAGGGAAGGCTCTTGGACCCTCACTAGTTAGCTCTTCTTACAACAAAGAAAATGGAAAATGGTGATGAAAGAACTCTTTACAAATCCACTCAATGGTGAGATGGATTGTCCAATGTAATGGTGCCCAAAGTTCTCTTGTCAAGGATGGAGTCCTTAAAACAATATAGGAATCATAACATTACTTTGAATTCCCTGAGAAAATGAGGTGCATTCATGGCTTTTTATAGCATTGCTTTGGGTTATTGTTTAACTGCTTTGTAGTGTGAAAAGAGGCCATTTATGGCATTATTAGGTCTTTGACCAGCCCACCAGTCGGATCCAGCCCAGATTTGAGGGTCAAATCGGCTTGGGAGTTGAACCATAAGTGGTTGGGAGGCCGACCACTTTCATAAATTCTTCGTTTAGCAGGTGCGCGGGTTTTTGTGCTAACAGTCGTGCATCGTGCACCTGTGCGCGATTTCTATGTTCCTGTTCCGCGCATGTGCACGCGCGCCCAATGTCTGCAAAGCGCCCTTCAATTTTTCACTACTTTGTATAGTTTTTTTTACCTTTTTGAATGCTATGGTATTAATTCAGGTTCATGAATGACTTCATTACTGTTTGACGATGTTGAGTTCTTGTAACCATGTGCGGATGAAATTTCAGTGATAACAAACATAACAAAGTAATACACTTATCTTCTTCTGCAATCGTAATATTAACAGAGACAAGTTGACTTACCAGAGTATTAAAGGAATTTATATGTTCTGTCACAGAATCTCCATCTTCCATCCTAAGATGATACAGATTCTTTCGAAGAAACAGCTTGTTTACCAGGGACTTTGATTCATACAAATTCCCCAACTTATCCCATAGTTCCTTGGCTGTAGATTCTCCTGAGACATTCAACAACACCGAATCTGCTAGGCAAAGTTGAATAGTACTCATTTCTCTTATGTCCAACTTCTCCCAAACTTCCTTCGACATACCAGTAGGTGGTGTACTGGTAGTTTGTGTACTGGTAGGTTGTGTACCAGTAGCCTGTGTGCTAGTAGACGGTGTACTAGTAGGTTGTGTACCAGAATCCACATTGATCCATTGTTCTTTGTCTACAAGAAGGTCCTCCATCTTCAACTTCCATAGCTCAAAGTTTTTACCATTGGACTTCTCTATCTCGATTCTAGAAGAACTTTCCATTCCTCTTTCTACACTCAAATCACCACTGCAAAATCTCCCACTAAACCCAGGTTTATCACAAACCCAAGATAAACTTGATCTATTAAGACCGAGCTAAACCCTCAACAACAAAGGCGTCTCTCTGAAGCCAAAAATGAAATTTGATACCACATGTAAGAATTAAACCTGTGAAGTAAAGCAATGCATATAGATTCTTAAGCAAAATAGAATTTAATCAATGGCTCATTCACATAGTACACAGAGATTTATACCGGAAACCCTCAACCGGGAAAACCTTTATTATTATTCATTATATCGAATTTCACCATTCATTATACAATATATATACATTTTTTTTAGGTATTCCATAGATACTAAAACCCTAATCCCTTAATCTGGGATTAATTTACAAAATCGCTAAAAATAGAAAAAACCGCCCAAAAACAAAAATTGGGGGCGTTGCACTGAACCCCGTCGGCCCCGGGATACTGCCCGTTGTTGAGGGGGTCATACCTGCCCCCCTGGGACCAACCTAGGAAAGTGCCCGGTGCACATGACACAAAGAGCACTACTAGAGGGATCGTCAGACGCAATTGTCATATCTGACGCACCCACACACACACATGCAAAGAATATAACACATACCCAACATATACATATATACAAGAAGCCACCCAGGTGACCGACCTAAGAGTAGTACTTCTTAAGGTAGAGCCCATTTCTCGGCTCTGATAAAACATTTCCCTCAAAATCAACCAAACGGTAAGAACCCTTCTCTAAGACCTCTTTCACAATGAAAGGTCTAAACCACATGGGTTTGAAATTCACTGCCCTCAAGGAATATTTGTCTTGGTCATAAACTAGGACAAGATTGTCTTCGGAGAAAATCCGAGGGCGAATAGACCAATCATATTGACACTTGACTCGTTTCTTATGAGCCTTGTTATCCAAGGTTGCATCACAACGACGTTCATCGAACTGCTCGAGATATAGAAGGTGTACTTCAAGCAGCGTAGTGTTGGGCAGTAGTTGCACTACCAAATTTAAAGAAAGGATCTGACATTCGATGGGTAAGAATACTTCCAGCCCGTAAATGAGTTGAAAAAGTGAAAAACTGATGGCATTATTTACATAAGTTCGATAGGCCCACAACATTGAATATAACATTAATTGTCAATTTGACTTGGCCGAATTGATCGTCCGTTGAAGAATAGTCTTGAGAGACTTATTCACAGCTTCAACCTAACCATTCATTTACATGTAATAGGGTGACGAATGCTCTTGCTTAAACCTAAGCTTGGATGTTAATTCAATCATCATTTTATTCTGGAAGTAACTGAAATAGTTAGTGACAATCTCCTTCAGGATATCGAATCTTGCTACTATCTGATTGAAAATGAAAAGGGTAGCGGTTTCTTCATCATTGTTAAACGTTGGCATAGCTTCAACCCACTTTTCTTCATCATTGTTAAACGTTGGCATAGCTTCAACCCATTTTTCTTCATCATTGTTAAATGTGTTATAATCAGGAGGTCGGAGCAAAGGGGCAGACGTCAGGGCATGTTTCAACGCTTCAAAGGAGTGTTGAGTTGCTTCATTCCAACAAAATGGGACACATTTTTTCAAAAGACACATGAACCCTTTAGTGATCTAGGCATAATTAGTGACAAAATGCCAAAAAAATTTGTTTTCCCCTGTAAGCTTTGAATTTGGGGTATTGTGCACGGGGGAGACAATTGAAGTATCTCCTCAGACTTAAGAGGATCGACCATGATCCCTTTTTTCGATACAATAAAACCTAATAAATGACCTGATGTCACGCAAACATTACACTTGCTTGGATTCAATCGAATCTGATAGCAGCGACACCATTCAAAGATTAGTCATAAATGAGAGGGATGATCAAATCCCTTGCAAGAGCATGATTCTAGATCATCCAAATATGCCTCGACTATGTGTTTGAGGTCGTGAAAAGAAAATGACATGGCCCACTAAAAGATAGCTCCAACATTCTTCAAATCAAAAGCCATCTTTCGATACGTGAAGGTACCTAAAGGAAAAATAAAAGTTGTTTTATGTTGGTCCTTGGGTTTGATTTGAATTTGATTATATCCCGAAAAACCATCCATGAAAAAAAAGACTTCACAACCCGTGTATTCATCGACTATCTGATCAATAAATGAGGTTGGAAAATTGTCTTTCGGGCAACCCTTGTTCAAATCGCGAAAATCCATACAAACGTGAATCATGCCTTGTTTCTTGTTGACAAGAACCGGGTTTGACACCCATGCTATCAATTGTACGGGGTAGATGAAAACAACTTTGAGCAGTTTCTCTACTTCAGCCTTAATCGTCGATGTTTTTCGAGGATTGACTGGATGAAGATTATGTTGGACCGGCTTGGCATCAGGGTAAGTTGTGATTCCATGCTCGAAAATTCGTGGATCGATGTCTGGCATCTCCTCGTAAGACTAGGCAAAAACGTCATGGAACTCTTTAAAAAACCCGATGTAAACTTTAATCTCCTCAGGGGAGCAATTCGCTCCAACAAAGACATTCTCCATGACGCCAGGGGTTCTGGAGATATCAATAGGAATCGTTGTAGCAATACTTTCCATGTTTCCCTCAGTTTAAACTCGATGTGTAGCCAGAGATATGATAGGACAAGAGCTATATCCATTCATGGTCAAAACAAACTCGTTTGCCTCTATTCTCCTAAGCTCGGGAAGAAAATAAGATCTATGATTCAGATCATCCCAAGGTCTATCGGGACCAGTCATTGCCTCCAGAATCACCTCATCAGAGGGAATGACTAAGTCTAAAGGAATCACCTCATCAGAGAGAAATACCAAGTCTAAAGGGTCTTGGGTGACGAGGGAGTCCTCAGCCCAAATAGGCTCGATAACTAGATCTAGCTCCTGAGGGGGAGTCAGATCAAGGTTGGTCGAGGCTTGTTGAATAACACTATATGCAACCTCATTTGCGGATAAGGGCATGGTCATGCCAGGGTTCCCTAACCCTTCCATCGAAGTCGATGGGGAAGGTAAATTCCAAGGGTCATGAAAGTAACTCATTTTAAAAGACAACACTTGGAAAATTACAGCGCTCGGCTGGAGGGGAATAGCCGAAATAAACCTTACATCATTGGGAGGTGACGGATAATAAAAAATTCCCATCAATGACGGAAACAATTCAGCACCTAAATTGACAGTGCCATGTTGCGGGTTATCAATCATCGAGATCGCGGAACCCCCCGATGAAGGGTCGGGACGAGAGAAGGAAAATTGATCGACGATTATAATTTGTCCCTAGTGTGGAAATCACAAGACTCAAAAAACAGTGGCTACAACTGCATGCATTGCGTAAATCCAACTTCGTTCTAATAGAATATTATAGTCAAGAGGCACGTCGACTACTTCAACCTCGACACACACAGTTTTACCCTCTAACTACATGAGGAAAAAAGGAATTATACCATGTGGTCGAAATGATTGACCGTTAAAATCCGTAAGAAACGTAGGCGACGGAGACAACTCAGGTTGGCCAATGGCATTCCAACATGCCAGCGACATCATGCAAGTCGAGGCGACATGGTGAAGAAGAAAATATTTAAGGTCGCTTGGATCCAAAACGATCATTCATGAGCTACTAGTCTTTGTCACTCCCAATATGGACAACATAGTTTTTCTCTGTGACGGGGAACTCTAGAGAACTTCCAAATGAGACATTGCACAAGAGGTTTGTGTCATATCCTCCACGACGGAGTATTTCTGAGCAGCCCTCGCATTTGGGTTATGGGAAGCCTTCTTAAACGCACCTTTTGGGATGTGAGTCATTGTCTCACCCACTAACTTCTAAATTTGGAGAGGAGTCAATGGGTTAGAGACCTCCTTGCCCTTCTCAATAGATTATGGTGGTTCGTAGTCACGAGTCCTTGTTGATAAATGAGAATCGGTATTCATCATGTAAATGTTCGCGACATGGTTGTTTGGAGTAGGCAAGGGGGGTCCCTAACTACCCCTAGCTACACTCGTGGAGGCAGAAGCCTGAGCCATAATTTTCCCTTATCGAAAAGGGTTTGTCAACACAGCATGTTGTTGTTGTGCTAGTAGCTTTTGAGCTTCCTCTAGCCAAGGGCACAAGTGAGTTAAGTGGTCATTCATGCAAAGCTGACACGGATACTTCACCTTCCTCTTCTCAATTTTTCCCTCGTCATTATTGTTAGCAACATTTTTACCCCTTTTTCCCTTCTTATTCTTTTGTTTCTTCTTTCCCTCGGTCTTCCAGTTGGCCTTGGCAGGTTTCTATTGCACATTGTTTACATCTGACGTCTAGGTTGCAGGAATAGCTGAACTAGGAGTCTGGTCAGCCATAGTCTGTTGAATCGATAATTGTTATCATTGATTTGACAATAGATCTGTGGACTTTCTTTGTGATGAGCCCACTATGCCATCAGCGTGGGGCCCAAACATTTTTTGGCCTTATTGAGCGTTGACTGTGGCGCATCAGGAAGAATCTCGTAAAACATGCCAAACTGAGAATAAATCAGTTCTAGTTGTTGGGCCCTCATAATAGCCTCTTATTCAGAAAAGACTCTGGACGTTGCAACATCTTTGGACATGCAAGGTATCGAGGACTTTAAGAACCACTCAAGCAGAAACAAAGGAGGGACTTTAACCTTAATCAAGCTCTTTCTTCGTTGTCATTCTCAGATATGATCTGAGATATGGACAACCTTAGTTTGCTCGAAGTTGGCCAGCAACTTGGTGTCGTCATCATATCTCACTAGCAACTGGAAATGGTTTAGAAAAACCATAGTCAGGTCGTTAAAGTAAGAGTACTTCAAGCTGTCGAGCTCAATATACCACTTCTTGGCACCCTCTATAAGAGTGCGTTCAAAAAGGCGCACCTAAACAGAGTCATATTTCAACGAGTCCAATGAACACCATAGGTGAAAGGTAGTCACGTGATCACTCGAATCTTCATCGGGCTTGCCCTAAAATTTTAGAATGTTAGAAGGAAACTTAGTCGGCATGGGTGGCCAATGCGGATTGTGACAGATTAGATTATTCAATAATCTCGACATGTGTGGAAAATGTAGGGTTTCCAGAAAGGGTAGTTTCAGTGGTGGGGTATTTACAGGAAAAGAGTGGCCTAGATTTTGACTTGCACTAGGTTGCCAGGAAAAGTTGGACTATTGGCCAAGGTTTTGGTAGAAGCAGTGGCCTTTACCAACAAACGGAAATTTCATTTGTTGTTGTATCATCGGCTGACTTTCGAAGCTAGACGACATAGTTTGCACAGGGATTGATCCATGTGCAGGGTTACAAGGACCTTGGTTCGAGATCACCCTTGTCAATCCTCCGCGCATCGGTAGTGAACCTTTCTCAGGTTTCCAATGGGTATGGAAGGGGTTTCCCCCAACCGACATCCCTTGCGAGGGAAACAAGCCATGCCAAGGATTCCAAAGACCTTATGGGGAGTATACTCATGTCATCGTTCCCTATGAAGGAATAGTACTTTGCACAGGGTTTTGTTGACCAAAACTGGGGTTTCCCCCAGCTGAGAAGGAAAACGAAGAAAAAACATCGTTTCCAAACACACCAAACAAAGAGAATGACATTGATCCCATCGGCGTCGTGTATGATGAAGGTCCCAAAATGCCTCCACTGAATAAACTGTAATTAGTGTTAGGCCTGATTGGTTGCTAGAATGCGCCACTGAGTGAACGGGATGGAGGAGGTATATGACCCCCACCATAAGGAATAACATTGAAAGGGGCAGTAGTGCCCGCCACTGATCCTTGCAAGGGAACATTAGAGCTCCATGCCCCCAAACCCATGGTCTGTAAAGTAGAGTAAGTAAGCATTGAATTCGAGTCAAAGTATGGCATCCCATATGAGAAGGCAGCATTTGTTACATTCTGATTGAACGGGACAGTGGTCGGAACCGTCAAAGGAACCAATCCACTGCCTGAAGTCATGGGTGTAGAGACAGTTGTAGTCCTAACAGGTGGAGGTGGGGGAGGAGGTACAATACCACCTCCATTTGAAGTCGTAATAGGAGTACGAGGACTCCCTGATGAAGTAGCAACGTTTGTTTCCATCATCGCTCACTGAATGAACTGACGTTCAGGATAAGTCACCTCAGGGGGGACTATCTAAATTAAGAGCGGTGCCGAAAAATTGGTGATCGGAGGATTTTTTCACCTGAAACCTTCGGTCTTGAGGTCAGAAACAATAGAATCCTCAAATACTAGAAAGTATCCTCTTGGCACTGGCTCGGGTAAAGTTTCTAGTGGCCCGATCTCTTCGAAATATCCTTCTTGATCAATTCTTTGCCTCAACGGTGGCGGAGGTGACTCCAAAGTAACCGGCGACAGACCCTGAAGCCTTCACAACCGACGGAGCTGCTGATATTCCACTTTGTGAAATGATCAAACAACATAGTAAGGTTTGACTAGCATGAAACACAAAGCACACACTAAAAGTTCCTAAAGATAAATCAAGCAATCGACTAACTAGTGGGAAGGAAAGTTATGTCAATCGACACTAGAGAAACTAAACGGTGCAAGTGAAACTCGAACACGGAAGCACCCTCCAGGTATACTCTGCGAAGCACGATCCAACATCCTCCCTAGGTACCATGGTATACCCCCGCAGTCACCTATGTAATTCTGTAAAAATTAGGCAACTAATTTTGTAGCTCGCAGTCAGTCACCAGGCAAGTACAGATGTTAGTCGGGCATATCGTAATGAGTAGGATAAGAATTTTGAAGCCTTTCAAGGATGCTGAAAGCAATTGGTCTAGAATATAACTGAGGATCTCAAACAGATTCGAGGTCCACGAAGCTCCGTAGGCAAATACAATTAGTATTGTTCCCAAGAAAGACCCTCAATATACAATCCCCACTACATTTGGTCCGGCTTTGGAAGGGTTATCTCCGCTACCTTTCCTCACATGACCTCATGTTTAGCCCCCGTGTTAGAGGGGGGTCCTAGCTAACTCTTACAACGTTAGACTTTGAAACACTCCATATCTCAGACTCTAATTTTGTTTTAAATGGCCTTGAAGAGTTTCCTTTTCGCACGCATTTCAAGGCCCTAAAAGCCTAAACTAGTCGGTGAACCCTACAAACAGAAAGTCTAATATATTTTAATTTAAGCGTTAATTTTAAGGATTTATTTACACAAAGGATGTGATCATTCAACTAATGGTGTTTGGACGAGATGAACAAAAATGAAGAAAACTTTAGAGAATTTGAAAGAAAATAAGATACTTCGAAATTAAGGCAAAGCTTGTCAAATCCTTTATAAATATCAACTTTTCAAATTATTATTAAATATATTATAATTAAAAACTTCCCAAAAAGTACTTTTGTTTGACTAAGCAAAACTACTTATATCTCCAAGAAAGCGAGAAAGAACTTTGAAAACTGAAACTGTTTCATTTTTGCAAACAAACAACCTAGACTACGTTACCAAACTAAATGCAAGAAAAACATAGTCTTTTTTATTTTTTGAACTGCTTTAACAA